>CAJNIZ010008721.1:0-14274 GCA_905231905.1 Symbiodinium pilosum
TTGCGGAAACCTAGGGGCCTGGGCGACCCTAAACCCTTAGGGTTAGGTTTCAGGGACGACAGAGATGCTAAGGGCAAGAAGAGTTCGGCGCATTGTTCTCAGATCCCATCAGCAAGGGCTCGAAACCTTCATATGCGCTAAAGTCTAAACTCCTTAAAGGGGGTTATATAGGGGATTATATGGTAGCTTCCCTACATAGGGGAACCCAATATAGACCCCCAAATACTATGGTCCTTCTTCTGGGGACCCCCAAGAAGGTACCCCTAATTTTGGGAAACCCCCATATAGGGGAGTATCATGGGGGTTATTAAGGGGGATACTAGGAGTGTAGAACAAAGCTCATATGCCCGACTGAACCCTCAAGCCACCGGTTTACGGCTCAAGGGTTTAGTGTTTACGATTTATGGGTTTAGGGTTGCTTAGGGTTGCTTAGGGTTTTAGGTGTAGGGTTTAGTGTTAAGTGGGCTGCCCGTTGTTGTTGTTGTTGTTGTTGTTGTTGTGGGTTAACGTTCATTCCCCCAGACCAGAAAGCCTACAATCCCAACTCTTGAGCCCTCTACGCCTAGGCCCTTCCGGGTTCGGGGTTTGAGGTTTAGGGTTCAGGGTCTAGGGTTCAGGGTGCAGGTTTTGGGCTCTAACCCCCAAAATATATCACGGGAACCTGCCATTATCGCCTTTCAATCGTTTTGCAGTTGTGTGCTTCAGACCTAGATCCTGGACTCTAAGCCCCAAACCCTGGGCCTTAAACTCCAATTTTTTCTACGACCCGTTTAGGATTTAGGCTTCGCTTCTAAACCCAGCCCCTTACCGTGGATTCTAAACCCTGGACCACAAAATTGCTCCCTATTTGGTAGTTTCCCTAAATAGGGGGACCCCCAATACGGACCCCCAACTAGCATAGTCCCGATTACAGGGACCCATATAAGAAACCCTAAGCCCTAAACCGCATAGATCCATGCATAAATCCTTGATAATCCGTTTAAAGGGTACCCGTAATATGGGGAAAGTCTAAACCCTAACTCCTAAAACCCTAAACCCTAAGCCCTAAACCTACCCTTAATTTTGGGAAACCACCCACCCTTAAGTTTGGGGAACTAAGATCCCCCTCCATGTCTCATCTCTGCAGGATGTCTTTGTGCGTTCCTGGACGCGCGAGTCGAAGCAGGCCAGAGCTCAAAGGGTTTAAGGGTTTAGGGTTTAGGGTTTAGGGATTAGGGTTTAGGGTTTAGGGATTAGGGTTTAGGGTTTAGGGTTTAGGGGTTTAGAGCTTTACCGGGAGAAAGTAAGGGCACCGCCAAAGCCATTATAATACGGGTTTATATGAGCGACCGCTTTTATAATCGTGTAGGAGCCAATAGCAGGCAGATATAAAATCCAGGGACATGAGCAAATAAAACGATAGGCCCCCCCCCAGAAGCGATACCTCCGAAATGGATGACAGCAGTGTGCAAAAAGCATGTAAAGGGATAGGCCCCCCCCTCCGGTTTTTTTTCAGCTGTTGACTAATAACTTAGGCAGCTGCTCATATAGGGGGTTTACAGGGATGTCTGGGGGCTATACAGGGCTTCAGGTTTCCCAAAGTGAAGGGGTGCCGTTTTGGGGGTCCCCATAATAGGGTTTTTTGCATTTAAAGGTCTATATTGGGGTCGGGCTCTCCAGTACGCCCTTTTTGGGGTGCTTTAGTTTCGGTCTTATGGTTTCCGGGCTTGAGGAAGTTTAGGGTTTAGGCCAGGTCGCTTGGTATCGGAGCCCCAAACCCTGAACCTAAAACGGCAAGGGGAAGGTAGTTGCAAGGGACTGGTGTAGTTAGAGTGCGGCATCCGGCTCCAAGTCTGTTTGGGATAGTGTAAGATAAGATTCTCATGCTGAGATAAAGAGGCCAGCGAACTTCCAAGGTGAATCTAGTTCTGAAAACCATAATGTGGGTATTCTTGAGGGGTTTATCTTTCTGACACTAGCCGTAGCGTTCCATCCACCATGCGTATAGTGCAGGTCCTCCAACTGTATTCGCGCCGCACCGGGACTGTTGCTTTTGGAGCTAAACCTACCGGTGGTTTGTAGGGAACAAGTGAATACATTGTATAGGGAGTATATAGGGAGTATACCCTGAACCCTAAACCCCAAAACCTAATATGGGGGTTATGTTCCGACATTCCCGATTACCCGCCTGCTGGGAAGAAGGGAATACATTACATAGACCCCTGAACCCTAAACCCTAAACTCTCCACCCTACTAACCACAAGTAAGTAAAGGCTCGCAGCGTAAAGCAAAAGAAGCGCGTCGACTACCAGGCTTTGGGCGCACGTGGGTTCTCATGGCACCCTAAAACTAAAGTGTTCAGGGTTTCGGGTTGCATGTTTAGGGTCTCGGGTTCAGGGTTGAGGGTTGAGGGTTTAGGGTTTAGGGTTTAGGGTTGAGGTTTGAGGGTTCACATGCAGGTGTTTAGGGACTCCCCGTTTCTCTTAGCCCAAAGTCCGAGGCTTTTGGCTTTTTAACATCATGATCCTGGGTTGTGTAGCGGGGTCTGCAAAGGTTAGCGCAACACCCTAGCCCTAAACCGTAAGCCCTCCACCTCATGGGGTTGGTGGCGGTTCTCCTAGTTTAGCACCTCAAAATCCTAAGCTTTGGGGTGTGTGCGGAACTTTACCCTGAATCCTTAGCCTCATGGGTCTGTAGCTATAAGGCATTATAGGGTTTGCTGTTTGAGGTTTAAGGTGTGTGTGTGTGTGTGTGCTCGCATACCCTCTATGCCGCCCTCCCTTAGACTCCAGTCCAGTCTTTAGGCAACACCTCGAAGCTATGGGTCTTACATCCTACTCAGGGCTCTGTGTGAAGGGATTCACACCAAATCTAAGACCTTGCCTGAAGAACGATCTATGTTTGATCCATCCTAAGTGGGGCGAGTGCTCGCGCATGACCTTCTTTGGTGCAGTGGCGCGTACAGTCGGAGATCCTATGCACCTCGAATTCCGTCGGCAGAGAATACGAGACAACAGTACATAATTTTATGCCGTTTGGACACTTCAACCCAGCTGCCCGTTCAAAAAAAAGCATACAGACAGCGGATGGGCAAAATCATGCTGTCATGACCGTACATACCTAGTTATCTGTAAGTTATATTGCTATAGGACACGAACGCTTTGAGGGCTTTGTCCAGCAGCAGCAGCAGCAGCAGCAGCAGCAGCCCATACCCCCGAACCTTAAAGCTTCAAGCCTTCAACGGCCGCAGACCAAGACTTCAGCTGGACGTTTAGGCCTGAACCCTTTCTGCCAGAAGCAATTTCATACAAACCCAAACGCGGGTTTCCCAAAATCATGGGTCTCCATACTAAGTAGTACTATTACAGTATTTTAGGGTCTGTACTGGGGTCCCCCGTTTACGGAAACAACCAGATCCTTGATTCCCTGCGCTCCTGAGACCCTGATGCCGGGGCCTATTTGGGTAGTAAAGGCTCGAGGTTATCCATCCAATGTGTAGTTGTGTACAGAACAGAGTATTGAGTCTCAGCATGTCGCCATAAACCTTATATGACCCAGTAGTCATGTCATTTGTCACTTGTGCATTTGATCCTAGATCTTGATGGGGTAAATGAAGAGCCAAACGTTGCATACCCTAGAACCCCCCTACGTAAGCCAGTCACCATTACATGGTGCATGGTCTTGTCCGTTTATAGTTGTGCAACACCTGTGATATACTAAACTCTAAGCCCTAACCCCAACAACGCCCTAAAACCCTAAACCCTAAAACCCCGACACCCTAAACTCTAAACCCTAAAAACCATAACCCCCCCGAAGCCCCAAATCCCTCCAATAGGTGCAGAAGAGACGCTTGCAAAGTGAACAGGATCGCGCTGCCTGTAGAGCTGACCCTGAGGAAGCCGAGCAAGACGCTTGCGCCCTCTGACAAGGAGAGGATTTTAACGTTGGTTCCTCCTTAACTGTAGACTCCTCCAAAAGTTAGGGTAGAGGGATCTAGGGATTGGGGGTTTAGGGTCTAGGCTTTGGGGCTAAGGGCCCGCAACTCTTAGAATAAGGACTCGAAAATTGAAACCTGAAAGTTATAGGGTTTGGGGTTCAGAGTCCCTAAGCCCTAAACCCTATACCCTAAAACCTAAACCCAGTAGAGTCCCCATTAGGCAGGGCTTGGGGTGATTTCAAAATCCTCTCGGTACTTTGCTCGAGGCTTTGCGCCTGAAGCCATTGATGATTTAGGGTTTGGTTTGGGGTTCTAGGCTTTTGTAACTTTGGGATCTGGAGTCCTGCGCCTCAGGCTGTGTACGGTTGTATGGCTTCAGTTGATTTTAAATTAAAGGAGTGCTCACAAAATTTGCAAGAACTGAATTTTGGGTTTGGGGCTTCCGAGTTGTGGAAATAGTTGGAAGTAATGTAGACCCCTGATTAATAACCCCCCTCCCCTTAGTAGGGATCATATTAGGGATCGTAATTGTAATGTCCTTAAAAAGGAGGGGGTTTATTGCTAATGGGTCTACTTTTTGGGTTCTCAATATTAGGGGTTCTATCTCGGAGTCGTACTGCCGAGGACCTACGCGCCTTGGACCCCCTGTTTCCAGAATGTTAACATGTCTCTTGGTCCTCTAAGCCCGACAATTTCAAGCCTACTTCAAGCCCAAACCCTCGACACTAAACCCTGGATGCTAGACCCTAGACCTTAAGCCCTAGACCAGATGTCAGAAGCATGTGTTCCTCTCCGGGCAGATTTTGAAAAGGTGGGAAGGGGGCGGAGTTGAAGAGAGCTGCCTGCTCGATGTAACAGACATCAGTGAAAACCAGGACACACCTAACACAAACGTATACTGATGGTTGGGGGGGTACATTATCTTGGGTTCCTCTATCGAACCTTTGTCCCATTGGTTTGCGTGTGCAAGCGTGTTTGGATTCTGTTCGTTGACGTCAACATGCATGGCAATCAAGATGAGGACTGCTTCTGGGTTTGACACATGTAGAACGCCATAACAGCCTAGAACACTAACTCCTAAACCCTGAGCACCAGTATCATGAGCCATGAGCGCTTCCCTCCTGACCATGGCAGATTGATAAGAATTTGAACCCCACCAAAGACCAAAGCTCTCGTTTTGTCAAAGCGACCATGCTTTTCCCCGGTCCCCATATTAACAGGGCTCGGGTGCTTCAAAAGAATCTGGGTTCCCCTTTTTGGAGCTTAGGGCATGTAAGGACGACGTTGTTTTTGTAAGTATCCATGTGGGTGCCTATCAACCTGCACGTATTCATTTAGGGTTTATAGGGCTTACTCCGTAAAACCCTAGACGCTAATTCGTGCAAGACTTTCCAGTCTTGACAGAGGCTGTTTTGGGCGTCTCTCCACAAGAGGGCCCTCCTGGGGAGGGCCTCTACAGAAGAAACCCTATCTTTGCCAGGTGTGGGTTAGGTGGACCCTCCCACCCCGTAATAGTGACTATAAGGGATAGTATAAGGATTATATTTCGGTCCTCTTGTATTCCTATCATACCACTATTACAGGGTGTGGGGTCGTCCTAAGGTCTAGGGGACCTTTAGTTTGAGAACTGCCCTTGTAGCCTCTGTGTTTTTGAACTGCAAGTTGGGCCTCTGCGGACTGCAGGCACGAAGGCCCGACTTGCACAATGTGCAAGTTGAGTATAGTAATCGCCGCCCCCTAATGATAACCCCCCTATCCATCCACCGTAGTAATAACCTCCAGCAATATGGGACAACGATGGAATTATCAGTGTTTTTTTTTCCTGGTGGGTGGGGGGGGTGTTGTTAGGGGGCCGCAATTAAAGCCACAAAGGGTCCACCCGAGCATCTTCTTTATTTCACTTTGGACAGCGTCCATTGACGTAGGGATGGATCGAAAGGTCCTTTGGGGAAACGCTTTAGGCATCTTTAGGCCTTGTGTAGCTCCATAAAGAGAAATATCAGCCAAATTGCATTCTGGAATGACTATTTTGAGAAAAGGACTTTTCGTCAACTACCACTTGTGTTCCTGTTATGATGCAACAAAACAAAAGGTATGCTACAGCAATCAAGTAGGAATGTGTTCCATTGGGAATTTCGCCGAAGCGCTTGGAGTCTGAAGTCAAGACATTCACAAGCAAGCTCAAATGCACGGACCCTTTGGTCATGTGAGGTGGCATCACAGGCCCCGATAACATGTGCCCATGTGGTGGGTGTGGTGGGTGGTCAGAAGCTCGGCATCTTTTTTTTTTTATAGTAGTGATGCCTATTGTAAATGGAACCACCAGCAGATCTTCTTGTAACAGCCCTGCCTGTGAAGAGGTCTGAATTTTGAAGGACTTGCTCACTCTTGTGTTCACTGCACCTTCAAAGATACAAGCTCACAGGCTTCAAGGTTTTGTTTGTGCACAGATGTCAATAGATGTGAACCCCCTGACAGCTTGAGAATGTACCAATCGCAACTCCCCTCAATTGTCATGTCTGGCCTTGAGCAAGGGGTCTATATTACATGAGTTGCTGGCAATGTTAGGATTACCAGGGGATCATTGGGGTGGACATTGGGCTCCCTTTGGTAGTTCCATATAGTCTATCATGTATTCCCTAAACATGGACCAAGGTCCATTACCCCGAACTTTCGGAAAAGAACTTTAATACAAGTTTGAAAAGGGACCCAGGAATACATGGCAGTTTCCCTTAATAGGGGGACCCTAACAGTGACCGCAAAATGCTATAAATCCAATATGTCCCTACACCGTCCCGACATTATCCTGAAGAACCCTAAACCCTCCACCCTGAACCCCTGAATCCTGAACCAATTCAGACCTTTGATGGCTCGGTTAGGCTGCAGTTATCGGCAAGGGCTACGAGCTAAGGTTTTTAGGGTTTCAGGGTTTAGGGCTGTCGGGTCTAGAGTTTTAGGGATTTAGGGTTTCAGGGTTTAGGGCTTAAGCCCTGAACCCTAAGCCCTAAACCCTGAACCCTATGCAAATGCGCCGAGGCAGCCCTAGGGTTTGGGTAGAAGATGGGTGTTTCGAAAAAGGATAAAAGGTTTCTATGGGTAGACCCTGCAGGCCTAGATGTTAGCATATTCACTTTCTGGGGGTTACAGGGATACATTAGGTGGACCCCCCACCCAGTAATAGTGACTATAAGGGATAATGAGGATTATATTAAGGTCCTCTTATATTCCTAATATACCACTATTACAGGGTGGGGGGTCCTCCTAACATATTCACTTTCAGGGGGTTACACGGATACAGGGTTTAGGATAGGGTGTTTTTGGTGTGGGTCTTAGGGTGTGGAAATCTTTTGTTTTGGGGTCAGGGTCGAGGGTCTGCAAGGTTTCAGATTTCAATCTGTTGCTAACCATACTTTAGGTCAATCCCCCCATAGCACTAATTCCTTGATTGGAGTTAGCAGAACCTCAATATACCTTAGGAGGACCCCCCACCCTGTAATAGTGATATAATAGGAATATAAGAGGACCCTAATATCATCCTTATTATCAATAATAGTCACTATGACTGGGTGGGGGTCCACCTAAAATATACCTACAATAGTCCTTGGTGGTACCCATTACAGGGCGGGGGATGGTAAATTACGATTGACTTTAACCTTCAACTGCCACGATTTATGATCTTGGCGTGCTGAAACCCAAAGCCATGAAACCCTACACCCGAATCCCCTGAGCCGCGAGACTATAAACCTAGACTCTATCAGCCCTAAAGACCCCGAACCATGTGATAAACGCAACTTGTGAGGTCTCGGAAATCCTTCCGTCATGGGTTAGGGTCTAGGGTTCCGCTTTTACCTTTCCAGGCCCCCCCTCATGCAGCGCTGTTCAGCTATAACTCCGGTTCAGTAACACGGAACCTAGAGGGGGTACTCTGGGAAGGGTTGTAGGGGAACCCATGA
This sequence comes from Symbiodinium pilosum, assembly GCA_905231905.1. NCBI lineage: Eukaryota > Dinophyceae > Suessiales > Symbiodiniaceae > Symbiodinium > Symbiodinium pilosum. Next base: position 7,870 of record CAJNIZ010008721.1, read on the forward strand.
TTCGGGCATCCGGTCAGAAGTTATATGGCAACGTGGACAATAGGCTGTTCAGCATAAGTTTTTTTGCTTAGGGTTTCAGGGGTGTATATAGCTTCAGGGTGTTGAAGCTTTTAGGATGTTAAGGAATTGGTGGTTACGTTAGGTTCTTAGCATTCTTTAGGGTTATAGGTTAAAGGGGCATGTAGTTGTGGGGATTCAAGCTTGGGGGTTTGTTCATGGATTCGCTTTTCTTATTGCTGGCGGAGCCGGCATCTGTTCTGACCCTACAAACCCTAACCCCTATCTGTTCTGACCCTATCAACCCGAGATCATGTCCTTCTAGGCTCACGAACGACCTCACCCAACCGAAGCGGTGGTTGAGGCGGACAATGATCCCAACATGGCCTTGTCTCAGGTCTTGAAAATACAGCAAGTAACAATACTTGGACCTCAAGAGTAGGTAGACAGAAAATATTTCAGGGTTTAGGGTTTAGGGTACGGTCGAACTTGATGCGAACGTTCATAGGGCAGTCGCCGTGCCCTTGCCATGAGCTGTACCACCGACGTTTTTGCACACTGCGCCCGATGCGAGAGAAAATATCCAAGTGCTTTAGTCCCGTGGCTGCAGTTGCCCTGTTTAAGGCTTCTTCTCGGTGAGCTCTGAAAAGCGGTAGCAGGTACATAAATATTGCAATTGCTACTGTGAAATCTTTATGGAACTAGGGCACAGCTTGTAAACGCCCGCCAGTGTGAGATCCATACCCGTCGGGGTTGTCGATGCAACCCTCGCCATGGAGGAGAGAGGAAGATCATTGGCATTGATAGGGCAGAAAGCCGCGGGTATCCAAGTATCTGGATAATACCTTTTTAAATTGAGGCCTGAAGCCAGTAGACAGCACCTACTTTGGGTCACTTGGATCCCTAGAGATGGGGTTGGGGGCTCAGATCATCTCAACAACAGGCACGCACTCCGGAGATGCATTGAACTTATTAGTTTGCTGGTGGTAAATGGGAAATCATCATAGGGACCGTAAGAAGGGACCCTTCACTCCCCCATCCCCTCCGAGCCACTGGAAAGATTACGTAGAAGAATCAAAGCTCCGCTCAACGTCTTAGAGGTTATGGCAAGGGAAGTTCATCCCTTCCCCTGACACAAACCCCCGCGGTTATAGGGTCTAGGGAATGTTCCCAATATGGTACAACTACCTCATTTTGGATGTCCTGATTTTCGTAGCCGTGTCCTACACTTTTCTAGGGTGTATCCCCAAAAAGGTAGGATATCCAGGGTCCAGGTATGCATTATGGGAAACAGGCGAAAAGTCATTGCTAGGCGTAAGGTGACCGTTTCCTGTCTTGGAACGTCTCCAGTCAAGACTCCCTTGCCCAAACTAACACTCAAAACTCATAAATCAACGCCTACCGTGGCAGAGGACCTATCCATAGATCGAGTGATAGTTAAGCGGAACATTTTTGTGTTTGGGCATAAAGATTCTACTTGGCTCGTGTGAGAAACTCCCCACCCCTTCCCCCAAAGCTTAAACCCTCCCATGCGAGGACGTGAACGAAGAAGGTGGCATGGGCATCCACGTCCTGAAGAATGTCCTGCACGGCGGATGCTGGCTGCTGCAGGTTGTGGGTTTAGGGTTTAGGGTGCAGGCCCATTGGGTATCTTAAGGTCTTGATGCGCTTGGGCCGCTTGGGCCAGGAAAGGAGGGTGGAGGCTACTAACTGCTGTTTAATTGGCGTTTAGAATCTAGCATAGTGATCGTTTAGGTAGCGAGGGATTTAGAATACTTGGCAGACTTGTATACTTCTGTCACTGAAGAATGCGGGACATCACAACCCAGATCCTCAACGCAAACGAGGGTTTTTGTTGCAGGCTATGTGAGCTGTAGTCTAAACTCCTTCAAGAGCTCATATCGGGCATTTTATACGGGAAGATTATAGGGCTTATAAACGGGTATACTAAGAGTTTAGACTATATCCCCTATAACCCCTTATAGAAACCCAGTTTCCATTTTTTTCCACTTGATTCTGCATTATTAAAGGGGAATACTAGGAGTTTAGCTCATGTGCGCATCTCTCAATTGTTGGATCCTTTCCTTGGCCGTGCAGTTGAGAAGTACGCGGTGCAGACTCCTAGGGCCTGGGATAAGGGGCAGACTAGGCTGTTTTGAGGGTTTAGGATTGAGGGTTTAGGGTTTAGGGATGTTGAGGGTTTAGGGTTTATGGTTTAGGATTGAGGGTTTACAGTTTGGGATTTAGGCGCTATGTGCGGCGTTGGTTTTAAACCCAAGGCCCGTATCCCTAAGCCGGGGTCTGCAAGCAACTGCACGTCTGGAGCTTTAGGGTTTTGTTATTTGCATCTAGGAACGACTATAAGGATTCATTCGTCCACTATCTGCGCCGCACCCCCAGCCTCAAACCCTAAACCCTAAACAACAAGGTTAGTGGCTTCCATTCGTAAACCTTATGACCCCCATAAACCCTTAACCCCCAACCCTGCACCCCACACGTCTCATAAGCTATAGGTTTTATTGAAGGGATGCACTCCTTGAACTTCTCCAAAACCACCTGTACATAGAAACCTTACATGGCCATAGTCGTGCTAGTTGGATACATATCTCGGGTTGATGTTAGTGAACTTAAGCTATCAAATTATTACAATAAAGGGATATTTCTATATACATACCAATGTTATGGTAACTTAAGCTCAGCTCCTTAACAACCGTATTTGCATGGACCCGTTCCCAACGTGCAGGTTTTTGGTTCAGGGAGGCTAGACTTTCTTTTCAAACATCTGCAGGTCCTACACCTTGATAGCCAAGACAAATCACACCAGCCAAGAACCCCAAGGCCTTAAACCCCTAAACCCCTAAAACCCTAAACCCCTACACCCTAAACCCCTAAACCCTAAACCTCTAAACTCCTAAACCTTAAACCCCTAAACCCCTAACTCCTAAGCCCCCAAACCTTAGATCCCTCACCTCCCAAATCCCTAAGGTCTAAGCCACTCAGCTCCAGTCTCTGAGCCATGGGAGCCCAAGAGCCACAAATCCCTGAACCCTAAACCTACAAGGTTCCTGAAAATAATCAATTTCTGTTACCTAGAATCCTAATATTCAGCTGAAATTGTAATTTCTACTCGGGTTCCAAATCCCTTAGAGAAACCCTAAACCCTAAACCCCTAAACCCTTAAACCCTAAACCCTTAAACCCCAAACCACGTAGCAGAAGAAGGAAGCCTTGGGCTAATGTAAACCCAGGGGTTTAGGGTTTTAAGGGTTTAGGGTTTTAAGGGTTTAGGGTTTAGGGATAACGGGAAAATGGAAACTACTATTGAGGGTTTAGGGTTTAGGGTTTAGGGTTCAAGGTTTAGGGTTTAATGTAAACCCCTCATTAATAAACCTCCTCCCCTTAGTAGGGATAATAATAGGGATCCTAATATTTGGGCCCTTGAAAGGAGTGGGTGTTTAATCATGGGTTTACATTAGGCCCCCACCCAGTAAAGGTTAGGCAATCGCTTGCAGAGCAGGGCTTAGGGTGTAGGTCATAAGAAGAACACGCAGTAATTCCATATGATCACCATTACCCACAGTGGTCACGATTAGGGGTGTGGGCTTAGCTTAACATGTGCCCTGTCAAGCCCGAAAAGTGCGGAGGAGAAGCTGGACAACCACCCTGACGTGGCAAAGCTTCTCCCAGAGGACCCACTGTCTAGGGTTTCTGTAGCGTTTTGGGTGTAGGGTGTAGATTTTAGTGTGATGAAAAGCCAGGGATAGCCTTTCCGGAAAGGTTCAGGTACCTGACCGGGAATATAAGTAGGGCCCGAAGGGATTTCTTTAGTGTTGCATGAAGGTTTAATGTAGATCCCTGATTAATAAACCCCCTCCCTTAAATAGGGATTATAGTCGGGATCCTAAGATTAAGGCCCTTAAAAGGAGGGGGTTTATTAATCAGAGGTTTACATTAGTTTGCAGCCCTAAGCCCTAAACCCTAAGACGCTTGGAAGGTTTCAGGTCTAGGGCTTGAACACCTTCAAAAATGATAAAGTCTGATAAAGTAGTGGGAGGCATCATGAATTTAGCTGCTATAAGAACAAAAGCCCTTAACCCTACTTGGTTAGGGAGCTGAAAACCTTACATTAAACCAAATCAAATCTAAACCCGCAAGCCTGATTTAGCCTAAGCGCTTAACCCGAATAAAATCTAGACCCAACACCCCAGTGAAACCTAAGCCCTAACGCCGAAATCCTCAATAACAAGCCTTGAAGGACGTTGGCCAAGATCACAATGAATGTTTATGTTTTGGTTAGGGGCTTAGGACTTCTGATCTGGGTTTAGCGTCGAAGGTTTAGGGTTGAGAGGTTGCTAATGATCAGCTATGGTTGGTGCCAGAAACGAATTGTCATCAAAAGCGTCCATGGTGGGTATGTGACGGTTCTCTACTAGGGTTCGCCGTTTGGGACTGTTAGTTTGTGATTGGTCTATCTTGTTTGTTACGGCAAGGCTCTAGAAGATGTGTTAGAGGCGGTTGGTGCGTGGGTCTGCTCCTGACCGACAAGACCTAGCTGGGTAGCCAAAGAGTCAGAAATATGTTAATGTTCACGCACAGGCGGGGATACGATGGCCACCAATATGCACAGCAAAGTTACCTAGCCCTTTTGGTTAGAGGCTGTTATAGGCATGATATAATCCACCAGAAAACGCAGGGTATATACGTGTGGCACGACTATATCGATGCCATGATATCAGTACCCTACCTCGACCTGTTCGCTGTTGGATATGTTTTTAATGTTGTGCTAAAATGCAAACCTGATACTGGGTTGCTGATCAGGAATTTGAATAATACGTTGTTACCATATTCCGAGATATATAGTTAATTCCTCCGGTTTCCTTGTTCATAGTAACTTACTCGAAGGTCCTAAACAGCAACCAGGATAAGGAATGTGAAGTTATGACTTCCCAAAAATTAAAAGGAGCCTCTAAACGCGTCAAAACATAGGGTACCAACAAGAGCCCGTACATATTTGCCCTGAACCGTCATATGAGCCATAGTCTAAACTCGTTAAAGAGGGTTCTAGAGGGGACTATGTAGGGGAGTATTACAGGGTTTATTAAGGGGGATGCTAGGAGTTTAGACCATGGCTCATATAGACCCTGAACCCTGTGTAGACCCTAGAGGCTTTCTCCGAGTTGGTTGGGAACTCCCCAATGCATACTCTTGCCCAAGCCTCAATAGGGTGTGTTGAGGACATCAGCACTACATGGAGAACGAAACGGAAAATGACATTGACAACAACATGGAAAGGGCTTGTGCAGAGGTATTTTGCGAGCAGTGTACAGACCTGAGAAAATTAGAAATATTGTTCCTTACCAACCCTTGCAATTTTCATCGTAGCAGGACAAATCCTGAAACCCTTCTCTACTCATTTGGGGGATTGTCAGAATTATGGTCCCTTTTTGGGTCCCCTAAATTAGGCCCCGTATTAGGCGCCGTATTATAATAGGGACCCAAAAAGGGACCATAATTTTGACAACCACCCATTTAGGTCCTTACATGAATACGAGACCTTGACCCTGAAAGGAGAGTCCTCTGTCGACCATGCGGGTCGCCCCAGGCTCAGAGGAGAGAGAGAGTTCTGGGGTTTAGGGTTTAGTGTTTAGGGTTTAGGGTTGAAGACTATATTGACCCGGATAGTCTTCCAAGCAGAAACTGCCACATAAACCCGCAAACCCCAAGCTTCAAACCCTCAGCCCACAAGCCTTCTGGCTCCCATTATGTGAAGGAGTTCAACCCTAAGAACTAAAACCCCCAGCCCAAAAGCTTAGGGCTTAGGATATATGGTACTTCTAGCCAAAATTCGTAGTAGCTCATAAACCTTGAAGTTTCCCGAAGCCTAAACGTTGAACATTGAGGCCTAAGCACCTGAACCCGAAATCCTAAACTGCAAGCCCTGGCCCCCAGGGTCCAAGTACTCGACGTTGATATCCTTTATGCAGAGGCCTAAATAATTACTGCAAACTGTAAACCCTAACCCCTAAACCTTGATTGAATCCTAAATCCTAAACCTTAAACCCTAAACCCTGAGCCCTAAACCCTAAGCCTTAAACCCTAAACCCTGAACTTGAAGCCCTTAACCCTGGGGTTCAACTCCGGCTACCCAGGTAACTGGCTCGCGAGGTGCGTTGAAGCTTCTGGGCTGGGACCCCAGTGTTGTAGGATTTGGGGTCGGGCGTTTAGGAATTAGGGTTTAGGGTTTAGGGTTTGGGGTTGAGGTTTAGGGATTGGGGTTTAGAGTTTGGGTTGAGGTTTAGGGTTTAGGGATTGGGGATTAGGGTTTAGGGTCTGGGGTTAAGGGTTCAGGGTAAGAATGTAGGGCTGAGGGCTTCATTCTGCCAGACTATCAGGAACGGGTAAGACAGTG
>CAJNIZ010008722.1:733-14274 GCA_905231905.1 Symbiodinium pilosum
TCTTCCAATTTCTTTTCCATTTGATTCTCGAAAATTGGTATGATAGCCCTAAACCCTGTGTGTATATATATATATGTATAGAATCCTGATACAGCCCTTTATAGCAGTTTCCATCGCAAAAAGTGTAATCCGCCATTGCTGTTATGAAGGCAGTGCCCTAAACCCCTGAACCCTAAACCCCTAAACCCTACACCCCTAAGCCCCAAACCCATGTTAAGGCTTACGGGATGACTTCGGTTTCGAGAAGCTTGATGATTTAGCAATAGCTTCCTAGGGGTTAGGGTTTTAAGTTTCCATTTGATTTGCTTTTTTTTCCCTCTCAAATTGGGGCTACCTTTTGTGGGGTGGGTTCCCTTCAATGAGGATGATGGTATTTTGGGGTCTACATTTGGGAAACTTTCTTTTCCTAAGCCCTAACCCCTAAACTCCAGCAGCTGGCAAGGCCATAGCCCAAGCTTCAGTCAGTTGTTTGCCTGACAGCGAGGCTGCAGACACGGACGCGGTGACCTGAGAAGCTATCCATTCGCAGGAATAAGGTTTAGGGTTTGGACCCTATGCAGGCTTTGGGCTTAGGGGGTTTATAGGGACGTCTCAGAAACAGAGGCATCGGTTGAGGGTATTGGATGTCCATGTTTGGAATATGGAGGACATGCAGACCGAGCAGTCCCACACATGAAGTGTCTTTGGCCTTGAGCCTGCAAGCCCCCCGGCCTTACATCCCAAAATGCTTTGAGTTTGGTTGTGAGACGGACTTAGCCAAGGCCCCCCTAGGATATGAATTCAGCAACATGGCACGCTCACCAGCCATTTAGGCTAGGCTGAGGAAAGCGCGGCCTTCCTACGGATACTCAACGAAATGGTCGCTATACCTTTGAGAGCTTCCGGATATTCTGTAACTTTAAAAAGGAGCGCACTGTGTAGAATTTCCTTCGCTCCTGGGCGAATCTGAAGCAGTTTTTGAAAGATTCCTTTGCTTCCCAGCACAGTGGTTTGCGAGAGCTCTGCGGCAAACTGCTAGTCCAACATTGTAGACGCGACTTCGCAACCGCAAGCCCATTCCTGAAGCGCCCTCAAGCCCTAAGCCAGAAACGCAAAGTCAAGCTGCGACTTGCAGGCTCTTCATATCGACCTGCACGAACACCTGATCCGCTAGGGGCATCATCTCAAAGCACAGCTACTTCAGCAGTTCCATTTCGGAGGTCTGATTAGGACTGTATGGCTAGTATCTTCTGAGCTTGGGGATAACAGAGGAGCTGTGCAGACTATCTCGAGGAGTTATTCGTATGCAGTGCAGTTTAGTCGAGAGGGGGGTGCAGCAGGGTGTGTAATCATTGTCCTAGGCTGAGAGGAATGGGAATCTCACTGCTGTGGGTGGGTGCCGGAAGCACGGATAGGACTGTGGGTTTTTGGTGGACTGTTTAGCAGACGTACGTTAAAGAGATCCAAACAGTTTCTGAAAAGCTGCCCGTAGGACCCACACTCTCCACACTCTTGAAATGAAGGGGAGGTGATCCCCAAGCATGACGAACTCTGGATGGCCACTAACCAACAACAGAGCATTGACTTTCTTTTCATGCTCGAGCTGATATACTGACATAGAAAGCCTACGTGAACTACGCGGAATGGCTGTTTCCTGCGGAAGCAGGCTACGCAACGGCATCCGTGACACATAAAAAGTACCATGCAGGAAGTGTCATGATTATAAATAATGGTGATAATAGTACTAATAGTAAGAATCATAGTAATACGTTTCATAGTAGTACTAATAGTAATCTTACAGACAAACTACGCAGACAACGCGGACAAGACAATCTACACCTGCACGAGAGTCTCGCGGCGAGACTACGCAAGACTACGCTCTGCAGGCCAAAGGCTATCGAGCACCTGGGCAGCTTTAATTCATTCCACCATAGCCCTTACATGATATTGCCCAAGATAAGGGGACCCAGTATAAACCCCAATAGACTATAATCCTTATTATACCCCCAAACAGGTACCGCCAATTTTGGGAAATCCTAATCCCTAAACCCTAAATAGTAGTATCCAGTTTCTTTTCCATTATCCCTATACAACCCCAATATAACCCCCCCAAAAAAGGGTACACCAAAACAAGCTGCTCGACTGAGGCTGGCACCATCCGTGGGGCCACAGACTCCTCGGAGTGCTCGGAGCACGCATCGTCCGGAAGCCGCAGTTGACTGTTTACTGGGTTGCTGTTAAGGAACTTAAATTAAGTTACTATATTGGGGAAACCCTATAAATTACTATATGTATATCCATTATGGTAACTTAATTTAAGTTCCTTAACAGCAACCCAGTTCAGGGCTTAGGGCGGCTCAGTCAGGCTGGAGTTGCTATAGCTCAAAGCCATGGCAAGGGTGGTTTTGTGGGGTTTGTGGCAAGCCTGGGCATTGAGTTCCCTTGTAGAAATGACACCTTAAACATGCTCGCAATTTTCAAGTGATTCTCAAACACTGCTGGAATCACTGAAGCTGTTCAAATTCTGAAGTCTCAGACTCACATCCTGGGTTCCTGACTGTCTCAAGATAATGTCCTTTCTGAGTGACCTTCAGATCTGAAATGGAATTCCGAAATCCTCTGTCGTCAGCCTCCTTTCCGTTACTAAGTGTGCTTCGAACTTGAATGATTTCGGGGCTTCAGTTTCGTTCTGGTTTATGCGGCTTCCTCGTAAAACTTCTGAATTTCTAAATGCTTATTGGCACATCCTCAAGTTTTGGCAGTATTTCGATTGAACACTTTGCAAAACCAAAGCTAGCTAAATTGCGAGGTGAAAAAACATTGCCCAAAAACGAGGAAGTACCAAAACAACGCAGCTTTGAAGGTCTTCATGACCAGGACCTGCGGGATTTGTCGGTTATCTCCAATGTTGACTGAAAACCTTGCTAACAGTGAGGGGGTCGTCAACCCAAGACCTCCAGACATTTTTCTTGGTACCTCCTCAGGTTTTGGCTATAGTTTCGGATTTAGGGTTTAGTGTTTTTGCACCTCTAAACTTGAGTTGCTTCCTGCCTCCTCAGGTTTGGACAAGTGTTCAAGCGAAGTTTGTATGAGCGGATGATGTATTTCAAGCCAGGGGAGTTACATGCAAGATCTTTTGATACGGAATCTGGGGGGGCGGCCGTGCACAGATATACTAGTGTATGTATATATATATATACACATTTACTTGCCAACGCATACACACACACACATATTATCGAGATGTGAAAAGTTTAGGAATCAGGTCGTTGAGGACTGGCTCCTGCACGGCTGGTGAGCACATGCATGGGATCCAGTTTTGGCCATCCTCCCTGATGTATACATAGGGTTTAGGGTGATATTTTTTGTAGCATTGGGGTAATATAGGGGTTGTACAGGGATAATGGAAAAGAACATGGAAACTGCTATTTAGGGTTTAGGGCTTTGGATGGGACATACGGCTTTCTGTGGTGTGAAGGCTTAAAGCGTTAGGGCAGCACTTAGATGAGCTGATGACCCGCCTCCTCCTTGTCATCGCAGATATACCATCCAAGGTAAACGCATGTCCCGTCCTGGCTACCGTAAAACATAGGGAGACCCCACTGTGAACGCACTGGGGGCTGCAGCACATTTCTAGACAAACTCATCTTTTCAGGTTTCCGGAAATTTCTAGCTTCACCGACGAAGATTCCGGTAACACTTCTGCGGAATTTCATGGGAGCGTCAGGCACGAGCCGTGAAAGGATCATCAGAAACACGGCAATAAAGCTGCTGCAGGATTTCATGGCCTACAGAGAGGAACCCAAAACTGGAGTTTCCCACCCACACATGCAATAATAACGCCAGTTGTAAGGCAATGAGCTAAACAAAAGATGGGCCGTAAGCTTGACCCAGGCCCTCCTAGGCTCTTGGAGTATGAGCCACTGTTAGTCGCAAGACCCCGCTGAGCGGGACCTTGTGTCTTAAGATTCTAGGACTTGAGGTCGGGCATTTGGGGGTGCTGAGGGAGGGATTAGATTGCCGGGCTCCCATGAAACCATACAAAGGTTGTATAGGGTTATGGTGACGATGATAGACTCGAGGTTCTGGGGTACAGGTATGGTATGGCTCTTCCAGCAGAGTCCCTCATACCCGCCAAGTGCGTCAAACTTAGAGCCTGGAACTTCTTCATGCTGCTACTGAAGGCACGGGACCACCTCAAAACTCCAGGTGTGGGTGTGCAGGTCGTGAGTGCAGCTAGTTAGGCTTGACAATGATTTCACATTTGTCTTCTTGTATACATGCATTGCATGGCGACTATAGCAACATCTGCTCTCGTACTGGCTGTTTAGCAACGGCTTGGTTCTAACATGCGGAAGCTAGCCTTGCTGTGCACGGGCATCACATGTTGAGTTCAGCCTGCTGTGTATATTCTGCGGTGAACCAAAGAGTTTAAGTTTGTTTCCTCTGGTTCTGTGGCTTGGCAGCCAAAACTGCAAAACCAAGGCCCATGTAACATGAGAGGCGTGAACCTACTTGCAGCCTCAGTGCCAGGAAGGGTGTAGCAGAGTCAGGCCAAGCCCTCCAGTCTCCATTTATTTAGGGTTCAGGTTTAGAGTTAAGTTCGGGCACAATGATACAGAGAGCTACAGGGCATCCAAAAGTTGTTAAGCTGACAGCGAATTAACCCGAGAAATGTCTCAGGGTCTTAAGTTGTTGGAACCAATGTAGAACCTGGCCACCTACCCTCAATTGGGGCCCAAGTACCCACGATTACCACCCACATATTCACGATAAAGGGTACTGGGAGGGTCTCGGAGTATACTTGCAAAGAGGAGAAGACCACCAGCAGAAATGCTTTTCCCTGCCCTGCCTCTCTGGTTCCGAAGGCACAGTGGGCCTGCTTTCAGGAGCCCGAGCATCCTGCACCCAGCATATCTGAGTAATCTCCTCATACTCATTCTAAACACCCCCCACCCCTAATATCATATCTTCCCCAGATTTCATATATTATATGGGGGCACATAGATAATATCAGGGTCGCGGGATGAATTGCAAATCATAGCATCTGCGCCTTTCTTCAAGGACATGGCATTCAAAGCAAGAACACAAGGCCAGGGAAGGGGTCCGGGGGTGCAAGGTCTCGGGGGCCTCGGGTTGATCGCACACCTGGGCTCAAGCCCTAGATGCTTCCAAAACACTCTGCGTCCAAAACACGCCTTGCCCAACAACCTAGGCGGTTAAGCCCTAGACTCATAAACCTGAAATTCGAAGCTCTATAGTACACATCTGCACGACCGAAAACCCAAGCGGTCCTCCAGAGGAAGGGGTGCTGCGCTGTCCATGGCCTTTGTCCGTTGAAGCAACTGTTCCCTGTTGCCAAAAGAGTCCGGATTCAATCAAGCTAGGTTCGGCAAATCTATACGGATGCTTCCGGGCTGCCTGAAGCTCTGATACGTTCAACACTGTTTGAGCATTTGCAAGCTATTGAGGTGAGTTTGTCCGTGGCAAAGTTAAAGTAGATGTTATGTTGGAGGAAGAACACACGGGCACCCACAGGAGGCGGCATGCCCTCAAAAACACTCTTGTTATATCATTGTTAGTATTCTCATTGTTATTGCTATTGTCATTATCATTGTTATTATTCTTCTTACTTACTAATATTCTTATTGCTGGTACTATATTGGAATCTTGACTCGGGCCCGCGGGGTGTCCTCGGAAGTCCGTTTCAATTGCCCTATACGTCCTTCTAGCAGGGGTTTAGGATTCATGTATGGTTTAGGGCTTCTGCAAGCGCCAGAACTGCAGAGATTCTTCCCGACTGCAGAGTCGGAAAATCATCCCAGCTCCAACTCCTCGCCGAACATCATACCCGCATAAGAATTAGAGTACTCAAGAACCCCGTGAGAGGCATGTGCATCGACAACTCCAAGAAAGTCCCAAAACTCCTGGTCAACCCAAATCCAAAGCCATCAGCCTTACTGTCATAGGGAACTTGGAAGGGAGAGTGAGGAGGCTGTAAACATCCACATTTGCAATGCTGCCTGAGCTCCTCCCCATAGAATTACCTCCTGGACATCCCAAAACTTGAGCACCAAAACCTGAACAAACAAAATAAATCATGATCTCACAAAGTTTAATGAAGTCCTACTTTGAAACCATAAACGAGAGAGCTCCACCATGAAGAACAAGGGGCATTTTGCCCTGCCAGCGACCCCTGGTCCGTAAAGTCCCGGAGGCCTCTGACATTTTATGCATTTGCCACAGCTCTTTACAGGATGAAAGTTAGCGGCCGAATGCTTCCACTCATCCTAAAGTAGGCGGAACTTGAAAAGTTACGAAGCCAAGACATGCTCCCTGCATCGTGACCGCTTCACCCTGAAGATTTCATGCAAGAGCATGCAATTGGCGTGTCTTTCCGTAGACACAAAAATGCATGTTTGGAGGGGGCAGGGCACTGCAAGGTCTCTCCAGGCTCGCCATGGAAAATTGCTCAAAGCAAAATTAAGGGCTTACATATCCTCCCCCAACCTACCGTGGAAAAACGGGCCACTGTCCGTGTGAAGAGACCTACGTGGGCTTCGACTTTTGGGTGCTTACTGCTTCTTAGTAAGGAATAAGGGAATATAATCCCCATAATTTACTGACACAATCCCCGTATGATATACTGATATACTCCCATATTCCCTACTAAGCCCCGGTAGGTATGGGCTTCGGGGTCTCAAGGACTACCCCCCGCGACTACGCAGCGCCTTCAAGAAGCCTAAGCGCGGTGGGACTTGGCACGCTAAGTCATGGTTCCAAATAGGGATAATGGAAAAGAACATGGAAACTCTAGGGATTATAGGTAGTATATATATGGGATTATAGGGGTTATATAGGGATAATGGAAAAGAAAATGGAAACTGCTATATGTATATATAGTAGTTTCCGTTTTCTTTTCCATTATCCCTATATAGCCCCAATATATTCCCTATAAACTAGCAGCAATGCCACCGCTCATTACGCGGTTGCGAAACACCCGTTGGCTGTGAACGCCCTGCTCCTGAAGACAACACATGGCTGGTGGCAAGCATCTTGCGCGACTAGATAGACATAAGCCACCAAGTCTTGCCATTTCAGATAGTAAATTCAGCAGACCCTAGCCTGCCTCGCACACTACATGCAGAGTATCTTGAACACAGCTACAGCCACGGAAAACAGCGCATCAAATACCAAACACAACAAAACTAACGTGAAGGTCTCAACCTTTTTTAGAGCCTGTTGACATCACAGATTGCGGCCTTAAGCCTGAACCCCTAAACTAGCCTCAAACCATCACAACCTTCGGAGCCCATCTGCCTAACAGGTGGCACGTGTGACCGTCAAGCCGACGATACCTTCGGAAGATTTCAATCTCTCCCAATAGGCCAGACTAAGGCTCAGATTTGGACTCCTCGAACTTTTGTTTCCGGCCGGGTCGGAGAGGTTCATGAGGAGGACTGTCTCTCTAGTCGGTAGCAGGCTGTGCAATGAGAACCTATCTTCAGCGCCAACACGCATGCGACGAAACCACACCAACAAAGAGCAAATGGCTAGCCACTCAAATCCGTGTCTTGTACAGCCCTGTCTCAAAACAGAAGCCCCAATGCTACCAGAAGATTCTGGGATACCCACCACAAGAACTCTTGCGCAACAGGGCCCTAATTTTCTGCACAAAACCAAACCCTAGACCTTGACTGTGACAACCTGCCCTTCTGCCCAAGTGCTTCACGTGGAACACCTCTGTGCGAAATTTGCTGGAGCAAGAGTCCTCGGCTAATTGCAGCTTGCCAGGGTCAGCTCGGAAGCCATTTGAGCTATAGTCTAAACTTCTTAAAGGTGGGGTGATAATCGGGGATTATAGAGGGGAGCTAAGGGGGATACGAGGAGTTTACTCCATGGCTCAATTGAGCTGGGCTGTTTATTGGCTAATGACTCCGTCACAGCAAGGAGCTTAAAAAGCCCTTCCTTCCCCAAGCACTTGCTTCCACAAGTACTGTGTTCAAGTCTCATTGCGTTTGTCAGCAGGCTTGTTTGCGTTTGATGTCGGCTTGATAACCCGATTGGGAAATCGCGGTATGCGGTCGCATTAATTAACCAGAGAAACAAAGCACGACGGCCTTCTGCCTCTCTGTCTTACACAACGCTTCCACAAACCAGCTCCTGCCACCCTTCCGCGGATGAAACGCTTCCGCACCCCTCCCCACATATCGGACAACTGGCTTTCGAATGGCAATCCTTTCGGCGCTGTCCTGTCTTGAAAAACTCCCAGTTTGGGAGCAGGGGGGCGTTGATCCTCAAGCAAAACCAAGCAAAACTCGCAAAGTATGGAATGCAGCCTTGCCTTCAAAAGACTTTAACTGCAAAAGGGTTTAGGGTAAAACATGACTGATTATGTGGTAGTTCGTCAAAATTGTGGTCCCTGCACGGAGGATCCTGAATACTGCGCACCATATTCTAACGGGACCAAAAAAGGATGGAGAGCGTAGGGGTTGAAAAGAGGCGTGGCGCAAGCTTCAGCTATAATTTCACGTTAATAGTGCAGAATAGGGGAGCAAATGCCTAAAATGTTTGATATGATTATTGATAATCCTTATTAAGTGGACCCCCAAGAGGCATCCCGAAATTCTTGGAAACCCCACATAAAGTTAAGGCAACACCGACGCGCTACGGCAAGGGCTACAACACTCGTATGCAAAGCATGTCTGTGTAGCGTGAGTTGAGGGAGTTGGTGAGGGTGTGTACAGTCCCCCTTAAGTAGATAGAATCTGGCTTTGGGTATATTATAATCAGATCCCAATATACCCCATATTCTATCTGCTTAAGGGGGACTATAAGGGAACGATCTGGCCAAGTCATCACTCTTTGGTGGAAGATTCGGAGGTTTCTCAAATTTGGTGGCCCCTAAAGTCTCTTATAGATGTAGGAACTATAGAGCAGGACTATGCTGTACATGGATGCCTCCTGAGAATGTCTCACAAAGCGGCCTTGAAACCGCCTACCCTTAGCTGCACTGCCTGGACGCAGAGCAGTCACCTTTGCAGAAGCCATTGCCGTACGCCTGAAGACAAATGTACTGAGTTTCGTGTTTTTTGCAGAGTGCACGTTGGAAGTGTATTGATATCATGGTTGTTGTCCACAAGCTCCTTAATCCTTGCATGTTCCTGGTAAGGGTCCACCAGACGCGTATGAAACGCTTTGGCCACAATCTCATTCGAGTTCGCGTCCTCGGCACCTCTCAGTAAGAGACCAAGGCTATGGGATTGCGGATTTACCAGGATAGGGCAAGACTCAGGTAATATTAGGGTTACATTGGGGTCATATTGGGATAATGGAAAATAACATGCAAACTACTATTTAGGCAGTTTTGGAAGAGTGGAAATCAAGCTCATGAAGGGTCCAAAAGATGGGCCGGAGGGCTTTGAGCGATCACTGTTGCCTAGTTATGAATGATGTCCACCCCCCCAGACAAAACACACTCCCTGGATCGAACGAAATGAGCCTTTCAGCTATCTCGGAAGCCAAGAACAAGCAAATCAAGCCCCTTCAAGCCAATTAGAACTGATTAAGCTAAACCTGTATATCTTGGGTACTGCCCCCACCCAGTAACAGTCTCTACTAGGGGTCCTATTAAGGGCTATATATAACCATGTTATAATCATTATCCAACTGTTACTGAGGGGGGGCAGTACCCAATGTATATCCACTGCTCCGAAAAGTGTTCACTGCTTCCCTGCAGTTTAGGCTCCTCTTGGGCCTCTTGGTGTCAGTTCTTCAAAGTCAGGTCTTCCCCAAAACTGATTTCTCAGTAGGGTATTCTTACTGGTTGTTAGAAGGGAATAAGGCAATAGAATCCCTATATAACCCCATGTACCCAAAAAGCCTAAACCTATACTTACTGCATTCCCATATTCCGAACACCCTCAAGCCAGCTCTGCCTCCCATAGTCGAGCTGTAACTTTCCCCCAGCCAGCAAGCCTATCAGGACCCTCCTGGTAGCCTTTGAGACGGGGGTATATTGTCCTTAATCTAGGTATATAGAGGGTAGATGCATGGTCTAGGTATATTGCAGAAAAGCCTGTCACCGATGCAGCCGAAGCCGACAACCACAATCTCGACACTCTCCTACCCCAATGGCTACTTAACACCTAACCCCTACACCGATGTCAAATTCATTTCGGGCCTCTGTTGTCCAGGTCCGAGGCCACATACCCCACCCGATCAAGCATCCCACCACGCAACAAAAAGAGGCATACTTGAACATCGAGATTTCAGTGCAAGCCCTACGCCCCAACAGCTGAGAGCCCTTGAATCCCACTCTCCCCTGTACATCCCAAACCTCAACTTGTTTTTCGTTGCGGTTTGGGGTTTAGGGAATCCCTCTCTTGTATCCCCTTGGCAGCCCCCACAGAAGGCGCTCAGAGGTCAGGATGGCCTCGTAAGATCTCTTCAGCGCGAGCTGCTTCCTCTGCGGTTGGCAGGAGCTCGGCAAACCGCTTGCCTCACAGCATCTACAGCTTTGGGGTTCAGGGTCCCATGGTTTGGGGATGTGAGGGTGCGGGTGAGTTCCTGGGCTTCCAACCTGTAAAAGCTACATGTGGCGAAGATGCTGCTAGTAATACTTCTCACACCGGTCTGAGTATGAGCCCGATGAGCAACATCTGTCTAAAGCTCTAGACTATTTTGAATCCCATGGGTCCCAGTACCTCAGACTAACAATGATGCATTTTCCAAAACAAGCTTGCTCTCATTGCTGTCCGAAATGTTAGGTACCAAGTTGTGGCACTTGGACCAAGTGAAAACTTGCCGCCTTCCCACGTGCCTGAGACTGTGCAACTGGCTCAGCATCATGACCGGCTCTTGAGGTTGCTTTACCAAAGGAAACACGTCTCTCGGAAAGGGGTCTGGATGGGCTTCCATTGTTCAAGTGTAGTGCTCAGCGAAACAGACCCGCCTCGAAGCGACGATGTCTGCCTGCAGATGTGTAAAGGAAAATGTAAGCAAAGGTCTACCCGAAGGGATGGGGTTTACAGTCTCTGTCTCTCAACTACCGCCAATACAGCAGGCAGGAAGACAACTAAGTTCAGACAAAGGGGTTTTGACATGTTGGGCAAAGGATGAGGAGAACTTGGCCCAGAAATCCGGTTTTGTAGTAAGTACTTCAATGAGACCCAAAGCCCGTTCTTGACAGGTCAGGAATAGCTCCTCCAACAGAACTCCTCCAACTGCAGCTGGTTACTCTTGCCACAGTGTTGCGACACCTCTTAGCATACCCAGGCCCGAGGTCCAAACCCTGAATGATTCAAATCATCGTGATTCTTTACTACGATCCTCAAAATGCCCTGGCCCAAGTAGAAACATGTACAACCTGGTTGGGGAATCTATTCATATCGGCCCAACATTCCAACACATGTGCATACACACATATGGCTCTCCCCGACACTCTTCAGGCTCCCTGGTGTGGACCGAGAAGGATTTCCGAAGAGGGCCGCGCCTGTTTCTCAGAAGCATGGCCTCCAGATCTTTGGCGGCGGTTGTGAGCCGCAGGTCCTGCCCAAAGATTAGGAGGCATGTAATCCCCGAGTGGACTCTAGGGATATATACCCCTATTATCCCTCTATAATCCCCATAATTTATGCCTGTAGTACCATAAGAGTATCAGCGCTAGGTTCACAGGGATTACACACGGGTGATTTTGAGAAACACCCGTCCACCTTGCTGCTACCAGCACACACAAGCACATTTTGCAACTGAAAGGCTGAATCCTTTTCGGCTGGAACTTGCAACTCGAACCAAACCCATCCTCGTCTAACTCAACCACCGCATCGCAGGTGAGCTGCAACAAGGACGAAGCAGCCGTCAGTTCGGTTGCTGCCTGATCAAAGCTTGGGATGATTTGGAATGAGGGCATGGACACCACCCACA
Source organism: Symbiodinium pilosum (assembly GCA_905231905.1). Taxonomy (NCBI): domain Eukaryota; class Dinophyceae; order Suessiales; family Symbiodiniaceae; genus Symbiodinium; species Symbiodinium pilosum. The sequence goes on from CAJNIZ010008722.1 coordinate 12,638, forward strand.
ACCCTGATTCTACCCCATAAAAGGTTTATAGTGGCTAAGGGCCTCGCCTCCGAAATCGATTATTTGCAAAATGCAGTCTAAACCTGAATGCTTCTAAAACGAACCCTCTAGAGGACCCTACATATGGTATTATTGCCTTGAAGACCCTGTCATCTACAGTAAGCTTCAGCCAGGGTTGAAGTAGCTGAGGATTGTATGGCGCTTGATAGGCCTACATCATAGGCTTTTCTGGAAAGTGGGTAGATTTGGGACTGCCCCACCCTGGAACCTTAGCTAAGGAAACCCTGCACAGAAAGATGCATCCATCCTGCAGCACACTGAAAGTTAAGGGGACTCCGTGGGATCGAACACACATCTCTACATACCTGTTCATGCTCCTTCTTGCCTCACCCCCTATATCATCCCAGTTTCGATTTCATGTTCCATTTTCTCTTCCACCTTGGTTTCCCATTACAACCATACAAAGTACATAACCACTGCGTATGTCTACCTGTAAGCTTCTGCCCTTCTGCGCCTTGCTGATGAGGATGCCTTGCTTGACTTGGTTTCGGAGAGATCCTGACTCAGGGACCACGGCCCTACAAAGAGGACGGTCTTTTGCCGCCTGCACCCCGAAAAAGCTTTTGTTGAGCCTCCCCAAGTAGTAGCCCTCTTGCTACATCTTCCCATCACTGAGCCACAAGGCCCATCGTAAGGTCCAAACAAGTCTGCTGGACACGCTTGAAGCTGTCCGCTCAAAGGAATGACCCGCAGCATCTTTGCCCTGCCCCAAACTAGAGTATGTAGCATGGAAGCCCATGAAGCCCTGTTTAAACCCCCACAGCGGGCTTGACTTCGGCAATGCTGTTAGGCATCGGAAACTAGATGTCCCTTTTTGGGGCACCTATAAAGGACCGATTTGATCCTGAACAAAATGTACATATATATATATATACACATACAATATTCATTTCTATATATAGGAAACCCACGTGTGCTCCAGGGCTGCTGAATGCAACATGCAAGTGCGGACCTTGAAACCTCCGTACTTTGTAGTTTCAGTCTGGTTCAAGTAGCATGGTGTGTCCAGTTGTTTTGCTCCAACCCGCGCAGACACCCACATAAAATATCATAAAATCATGCATGTAACCCCTAACTAACACCACCCCCAACAAACCTTTTCATCCTTATACCCTGTAGACGATGAGTGATTCGATTCGGAACCACTGAATAAACTTAAACGCGTTCCTACCTATCTACACATACAGATCGTGAATCAACCCCAAACTTGCCTTGAGCATGGAGAGAAAACTCACATAAACGAACCATGACAACTCCCAAGCCCACCGCATTGCAAAAAAGAATGGAGGGGCGTTCCGTCTTATTTTGATAGACCTAGTTTGACCTAATAAAGTTAAGAAGGACTGCCATAGCCTCTTGGGTACGCGAGGGGGGCTGAAGGGGACCAACATTTTGCGACGTTCCATCTGCAAAGGCTCTCTCGAGGACGTAGGCGCCCATGCAAACGACGACAAAGTTGAACACCTGTCAGCTATAGTGACAGTAATGTGGCCATAGCGGTGGTGTTCGTACTAATCGTAGCCATCGTCGTCGTCGTCGTCGTCGTCGTCGTCGCCGGCGTCGTTGTCGTCGTCGTC
>CAJNIZ010008723.1:0-14272 GCA_905231905.1 Symbiodinium pilosum
TAAAGCGTTTGAATGAAAAAAAGACCTGCCATCAAAGCTTCTCGACGCAAGTTTTTTGTGTTTGTTGGGGTGGGGAGGTGGCGTGCAGTTCCCGGAGTGGAAGGCCGCCTACTACTTGCGGAAGGTGCAGCACAAAGTGCTGTTCGCGTAGATAGCGGTGGGGTAACTACCGTAGATGCCATGGAGTCTCCGAGGTCAGGACGGCTTCGCACTGAAAGTTTTCAGGATGTTCTCATCCCACGCGTGCTTTCGCTGCATAGGATGCACTTGCAAGGCATTCGTCAGGCCAGAATGTGTGTGGACACAGACATGTTTGCCAGACTTGTGCAAAGGGAGATCGAGAACCTGGAGTACTCATGCGGTTGTGTTCAAAACCTTGTGGATCTTGCTAAGTCTGCTATGCTTTCTGCCCAACACGCTCAGCATGGCCCAGGAAACGCAGAGGGAGCCGAGTCTGCGGCCCCAAGCTCAAGTTCCGCTGACACACCATTGCCCCCTGCCACCCCAAGAGTCAAGCGTAAAAGCCTCATGTTGGCAGAAGAGTTGGCCAAAACAGCAAACGATAGGGCACAGGAAGTTTATGACCGCAGGCAACAAGTTAGCCACAAGAGTGCAAGCACATCAAACAATTTGCATGAGATGGACTAGGGCGCTGAGCTGGGCCCCGACATATCCGTGCATGACAGTTTTGAACAATAACCTGACTTTTGGGATGCCTGGTATGGCCCCTGTGTATACTATTGCTCAAGAAGGAGGAAAACGAAGCACAGGCCCCGTTATTACAGGAAAGGGGCAACTCAAGGAAGCCTAGCCCCCGCGATGGACAGGTCATATCGCCACGGCCTCAGACAGTCCTGTTCCATGAACCAGTTGGCGTACGCAAATGCAACCGAGTGCACATGCTCAGGTGCAGGGAGCCAGCCCTGGCCCCTCCGTGAAGTGAAGCACGGACAAGTGCTCCCACAGGATGGCAGGGCCAGCAAGAAGGAAGCTCAGACAAAGCAAGTGTATGCACCACAGGTACAGTGTCAAAGAGCGAGCGTCGACTCTGGACAACACCGTGGGAACCAAGGACTGTCGCCTGCGCCTGCTGCACATACCAGTTGCCAATCAACATGTCCAATCGTAGTGAACGCCAGTCAGACAACACATGCTGCCAGTACGCTCATTGCACGTATGCAACACATGAGGTGCACTGTGCCATAGGGTTGACTCAAGCTGAGCCCCTGCGAGGTAGTCAGGACAACAGAGGCAACATGACGTGGCAGACGCATGTAAAGTCACGTGTGTGCATAGCCTGCCCCCTCCTCACCTGGCATAGGATCAATAATCAAAGCGTTGTCAGAACTTCCCTTGCCTATATTTTTCCGTGCGTGCCGTTGCTAAGCATGGATGAGCCTCCACCTGGTGATAGAAGGCCTGATCTCCAAGAGGAACCAGGTACAGCCGAAGGCAATGATGCACCCAAACAGCGGTATCCGAGATCCAGAGTGCGCGACGATGGGACAAGGCGCCGCACACGTAATGAAGTGATGGGCAGAGCCCCTCCGGGAGACCGGACACCGGCCCCACTGACTCAAGGAGTGGCCACAGAAACGATGCTGGTCATAGAGATTGGAAACAGAGCTGGTCATATCGAAGTAGCTCACGTGACCATCACCAGCACTGGCACTGGAGCCGCAACAATGATCAGTGGGGGTCTGAATCCTACAGGCGCGAGGAGGATGACTGGTGGAGCCAAGCTGGGAGGTGGGAAGAGCAACAACATGATAACGTTGAAGGCAGCGACTCACCAAGGCAGGAGACGCCAAGTCATCATGAGCAAGAGCCAGCAGAGACGCCAGACAGAGAGGACCAGGAAGGCCATCTGGAGCCAGTCTGCTGGGTCGACGAAAGGCGTCCCCGAGCAGCAGAGGAGACGGAAGTTGGGGAGCCAGCAAAGAGAACCAACCGGCCCCCCCACAACCAAAGGACGTGATAGTCCAAAAGTGGCGGGAATGGATCCAACTACAGCAGCTGCTACAAGACCACCGTGCCGATGGAGCGGCAGAACTGTTGGCGGACCACATAGCACGTGGCCATTATGGAAGCAAGCACACCCACCTCCACAAGAATCCTAAATGCAGTCATGTTCCACGTGCAGGAAACTGGATTTTGGCTCAGCTGGCAGTGCTCATTGCAAAGGGAGTTTGCAGCTTCCAACTGGACCACATACGGTACCAGCACAGAGACTTGGATATTCAAGATCTCGCAGATCCCAGACTTCGAGCATGGAACTGAGAGTGCTCTTCAGACCTTGCTCCATGAGTATTATCCGTATCCAGATGTGGCGGCTGACAAAAGCATGGGTAGCCGGGACATTGGCCCCATCGACGTGTCAGACACATCTGGGAGCCAGGAAGAAACCGGCCCCAATGCAGAGCCAGCATCAGGGAGCAAGGGCCGACACGGAATAGGGCCACAGGTGAGATACCAAAACCCCTGGGCAAAGACTTGCAAGAGATGGTATCAAAAAGGCTCTCAGTGGTGCTGCGTCATGATAAAGGCGAGTTTCAGCTCAAGTTCAATGAGCGTGCTCTCGTCCCCCTGGATGATGTGCTCAGGCTGCCCATAATGTACAAGAAGAATATCAGTAGGTCCCAGATTCTGTCAGCCGTCCATCACAACGATAAACAGCGCTACAGGATGGTCGAAGAGGGCGGCATAACCTACATCGGGGCGAGCCAGGGCCGGTCGACCCCAACCAGGTACACACCTTCATACTGGTTGGGGAGGTCCCCGATATCATACACGGGACACACTACGATTTCCTGAGGAGCATCCTCCGACACGGCCTACGTCCAGGAGGCCTGAAAGAGGGCCACAGACAGATGGTCCACTGCTTGCCTGACCGTCGGAGTTCGTGGAAGTTTTTCCCGCCTGGAGTCGACATCATACTCCGCCTAGCTCCTGGAAAAACAGAAGGACCGTGGTATGAATCGGACAATGGATACCTCATGACCACGGCTACTGTGCCGGCGACTGCAATTGTGAAGATCACTGTGATAGGGTCAACAGAGGTCATTCACTCTCAAAGAGATGAGCCTCCAGCCTCCAGACCTGGAAGCCGTTGCCAGAGCAGTAATTCATGCACAGTCTCGGGGAAGCCGCACTTCGGCCCCCTCAGGATCGGCCGCTTTTCGAGCACACATGGTTGCATCGCCTGCGTGCGCAGTTGTCACGCATGATGAACTCGGCAGCCAGAAGTGTGGTCAACATATGAGCAACAACTTATCCAGCACCTGTCAAAACACTAACCATTTGGACACCCATCGGTCAGGCCTGTGCCTCAGCATGCAGAAATTGGGTGTACGGAGAAATTACAGCCCGCACTATAATGAGGCCGAACTTGGTGCAAGCATTGTGGATGGGCAAAGGGGAAACAAATTCACTGCCCTTCAGATGCTCATTCTCCTTTGCTTCTTGATCAGTGTTCATTACAAACTGGGGATGCAGGTACCACCAAAATGGGCATACAGATACAAGTGGGTAATCACTAGGATCCACAAAAGCATCTACAGGAGAAGAAAGTTAACTCAGAAAGAGCACACCCGGGAAATACTTTCTTGGAATGAGGTCCCCACCGACAATTGCAATACAATGAGCCGTACTGGTCCCAAGTCCAGTAGTCGTCGCCGAACAGTGAGAACGCATATGCTTTTCCTTATGCTGCTCTGCCTTGTGAATGCTACAGGGGCAACAAGGGTGACGACAGAAGCGAGGACCAGTGCCGCAACGGGAGCTGATGGCAGGACTACCTCAAGAATGCCAACAAACAGCGAAAACACTGGCGAGGCAAGAAGCATGCAAGCTAATGGGTTGAAATGGATCGCAAAGCGTGCGCTCAGGCGTGCACGCGCACGAGCGGAGAAGGCAGGAGGCACCAACTACAGAGGACGCTGGTACACGGCAGATCAACTGCACAACACCAGAAGAGGCATTGTGAGCCCGAGTGGTAAGCCAGACAAAAAAGTTGTAAGTAGCGCGCAGCCACGCAGACACCAAACAGGGACAAGGATCAAGTGTGTCACATTCAACATCAGCGGAGCATCCAGCTCAGCATGGCAGGAATGTATGGCTTGGTTACAAGATAATCAACAGCATGTCGATGTCGCACTTGTGCAGGAGACCCATTGGAAAGGAGAAGGGAGCCGTGACTTCATGTCCGGCCCCTGGTTCGTGGTCACAACCGGAGCGACCTCGTCAGACTCAAAGGCAGGTCTCGCAGTGCTCATTCACAAAAGGTTGGGAGGCCCAGAACAGATCAGCGCTCAGACACGCCTCCAAGGGAGACTTATGCATGTAAGAATACATCAAGGTGCCAACAGCGTAGACATAATTAACCTCTACCAGAGTGTGTGGCGATCACAGCTTGATAGGGAGGGTAATACTAAGTGCAGAGAAGGGGATTTGGAAGAAGCTTCGACAGGTAACATCAAAAATTCCTCAAAGAAACACCTTTATAGTGGGGGGTGATTTTAACTGTACGATCCGTAGAATGAGGCACCACATCGGTAGTGCAACCGTGGAAGCAAAAGAGTCCTCGCGTGACCAGGAAGAGTTTCTTGGCTATCTACAGGGCCATGGTATGGCGCTACTCAACACCTGGAATGCCAAGCCTGCTTACACTTGCCAAACCGGCGACGCACAAACTCAGATCGATTTCATCATATGTAGAGTGCAACATGCGGATAAGATAGCCAAAGACAGCAGACCGTGGCATCAATCCCCCGTGGGAAGGTGGAAAGCCAATCACCATATCCCGGTGTGGGCCTCGGTGCGACTAATTAATCCAGGGAAGCTTCCTCAAAAGAAGCCCTTCAAATCGTTTGAGTGCACTCTGCAGGATTCAATTGAGAATCAAGATCAGAAAGCCAGGCAACTTCAAGACAAGGCTAAGATCATGGTTCAAGAAATTCCGTACACAGGTAATCTTGAAGACATGTCGGCTAAACTGGATAATATCTTGCTCAAAGCGGTTGAAGATATCTACACACCAGACAAAACCAAGGACAACCGCGTCTCCCAAGTCCCAGCAGTGCAGCACTCGGTTAAGGCAATGTGGCAGATTGATGTACGCTCAATTCACGGAGATCAGAAACAATACGCAATGTCCCAAAAAACCTCCAGAATCTACAAGGCGAAGACAAAGGAGGCGAAAAAAGAACGCATTCTACAAATCTCCCAAGACTTAGCCAAAGCGGAGGCAAGGGGAGATCAGAGAAAGCTCTGGGAATTGCCAAGCTAGCCCCATGGAAGCCGAAAGATCGCGCAAGCCTCAGGGGTAAGGATGGAGAAACATTAGCCCCACAACAGCAACTGGCAGAATTAATTGCGCAGAGCCGGAAAAAATTCAGCGCCGGAGAGCCCTACATCTCCCAACACCAGCTTGCGGAGAACTTTTGGATTGACCCTGGCCATATTGGAAAAATATCTGGGGCAGCTCCCACTTAGGAAAGCGGTGCCCAAGCATGTTGCACCAGCTGCTGTATGGCGACTGTGCGCTCAGAGCGTAGCGACCGTCATTGCCACTCAGCTAACAAGGCTTGGGAAGCCGGAACTTCGGCCCAAATGCCACAGTCTTGGAGGGATACACACCTGGCATGGCTGGGTAAACCACATAAAGATCTGGGCAGGCCAGACGGTTACAGACCAACAGGACTTTCGCGCACGCTGGCCAAGGTAGTGAATAGGATCCTGAGAGACCAACTCAAGGATTATATTAACCCCAGACCCGAAGGCCTCGCTTACACGGAGGGAAGAGGGGTGTTGGACGCTTTATTGAGGGTGCACCATCACTTGAAAGCTGCAAGGAAAATCGCACTCGACAGCAAAGCAAGCATTTATCAGCAGCATCAAGGCATTAAGTCACGATCTTGTGCTGGAGGCATGTGCTTTTCTTTAGATCTGGAGGGGGCATTCGATAGTGTGCCAAGGCAGCAATTGGCCACTAGCATGCAAAGACTGCAGGTACCGCAGGATTTAATTCACATGTCCATGGAGTTCTACAGGAATGCCAGATACTTCTCCAGTATTGGTACCCAGGAAGAAGGTGTCACCACTACATGCGGGATCAAGCAGGGATGTACCCTGGCTCCGTACCTTATTGGCATCCACACTATCACTATCATTGAAGAAATTGGAGAATCCCTTGGCAGGGAATGGATGAGGAAGATGCTGACGTTTTTCGCGGATGATTCCATAGGAACCTGGGAAATTTGTAATTTGGCAGACTTAAAGAAAGCTTTTGCGGGTGTTGAAAAAATTATCGAGATCTTTAATCTGTATGGAATGAAATTAAGCAACGACAAGTGCGTCATCCTGTATGATCTTCAAGGAAGAGAAGCGCACAAGTTCATCTCGAAGAGAAAACATAAAAGAAACAAAACCGCTTTAAGTTTCAACAAATCGGTTCTGACCTCTGGGCCCCCATCAAAAAGTACCATGAATACCTGGGGACTATCATTGCATACAGAGATGCACCAGCTCGTACAAGCGCTCATCGTCTGAAGAAGCGAGGGGGCAGTATAGCCAATTAAGGAAGACCATTAATTCAGCAAGGATCGTCAGCAACAAACCGAGGTATCAAGTTTGGCGCTCTGGGGTCCTAAGCTCAGCCACATATGGCCTGCTAGCTATACTGGGGTCACCTTTGCCAGCAAAAGGGCCTTACAAGCTATGACAGCCAGACAGACTCGTGCCATTGCCAGAAGACCAGCACATCTCACTCACATCACGAACGAGCAGGTCAGAGAGATCCTGCACGCAGAGGATCCTTTCGTCACTCTGACGAGGCAGGGGGAGAAGATGCAGCGCAAACTCGAGCAAATCGCCGCTGATCACCCGCAAGACATCAGAGGGATTGACATTGCACGAGAGCAACTACAACATGTCATGGCAACGTTCCGAACAGAAGAGTCACGGGAGGCTACAGCTAAGTCAGATCCAGCAGGTGAAGAAGCTGAGTACAAGTGTCAGCACTGCGACAAAGGATTTTAAATCCATGACCAGCCTGGAAAAACATCTGGCTATCAGCCATAAAATTAAGTTCAAAGGAGGAATCACGTTTGATGCCTCGAAACATGCCATTGGAAATTTACCTCAGTGTGCGTACTGTGGTCACAAATTTGATGAGTGGCATGGACTCAGGATGCACATAGAACGTGTGAACTGTCCCAAGCTCATGATGGGCAAAATGCAAGCCAATCTCCTGACAACAGGTGACGCTCCGATCGTCGAGCCGCCGAGAGTAACGCCGCTGCAAGCTCATGAAAATCTGGAAATCTCTGGCATTTTGGAAGAAAAAGGTTGGAGGCATCTCATGGACACGCAGCATGCGCAACATTTTGCACAACACGGGGTGCGAGATCCAACCGCAGTGAAAAGGCATCTCTCAAAGGCTCACGTAGAGCAGTGGCAGCCAGTGGTCTGCAGACTCGACACAACGCGCGCCGAGGTCAAACACTTGCTTGATAGGGACGGAGTTTGCCCGTGGTGTACTAGAGTCTCGTACAGTCGACACTATAAACAGTGTAATATCATCTTCCAGTGCGCTTTGTTAGGCCTGCTCCACGAAGATGGCCGACGAGGTAGCCTCGGTGTTCGGCAACTGGCTGCCGGCGTTGGCAGCGGCCCAGGGCGGAACAGCGAAGAAGCCCCGAGAACAGAGCCAGAGCGACGGGCAGCCGAACAAACGGCCCCGACCAACCAGGCGAGGACAGAGAAGCAACGGTCAGAGGATTCAGCAGGACAACATCAACAACGTTGTCTCAATGCTAGCAGCGCTCTCCCTTCAACAGGAAGACGCACTCAGCCGAGTCCGCCTCGACAGCTCGCACACATTCCATCTAGAACAAACCGGACCAGGTGCAATTCTCAAATCACTTTACGCAGCTGGGCAGTCGTGGCACGAGAAAAAGAGCCAGGGGGTGCCGTTGCCGGCCCTCAGAACTGTGGTCTTCGCTCTGTTGATCACGGAGACGAAGGCGCGCCTAACCCTCTTCGCTCAGGACCCCGATTCAGTCAAGGCCGCTCTAGAGCGCAAAGTGATGAACCAAGACAAACAGTTCGTGCTTCAAAGATGGAATCCCAAGGATCAAAAACTCGAGCAAGATCCAGACCGCAACGGCCTCACGGCAGAGCAAGTGCACCAGGTCCTACAAAAATTGGGCACACTTTGCAAGGACAACATCATCACCAAATTCAATTCGGTGCGCAAAATGAAGAAAGAGCCCGAGGAGAGCGAGAAAGCGGTTTTCACAGTGGAGGTTGCCCTAAGAACCCAGGTTAGCCAACTGCACGGTGTGGAGTCTCGTGGCAGCGCAGATGCGCCCACCATCCTTGAAAAGGCACGGCCTGGCCGCAGCACTCCAGAAGGCTCTGGGTGCCGAGTGAGCGGCTCCTCCGAGGGGAGAGGAATGGGACAGAGGCCGAAGCCACAACAGGATAGTCACCTTAGGGTTGCTAGACAAGTCATGAGGAATAATAGCAACACTTGTTACCTCAATTCAACTATGTTCACCGTTCTCTGACAGGTCCATCAAAGGGTTGATGTGAGCATCCCCGAAGCCTGGATTTCAGCTAATAGGTTGGAGGCAGCCCCACATTCAACATGATGCTGCTGAATTCATCCAGTTCCTACTGCCTAAACTCAACTGGCTAGGCGATGGATTGTCCTGGGGGGCTCGGCTACAAATTGGAGGCTTGGCGGAAGAAGTCCTGCACAGTGGACATACGCACACAATGGCTGACGGGCTGAGCAGTTCTGACATGTTCATCAATCAGTGGCATGCACAGGCACACACGCATGGGTTAAACAGTGCCCCTCACCATCTCTATATTCAACTACCCAGGTATAGGGAAACCCTTGACGGTGTTGTTAAACACTTAATCCCCCTTGATCTGCACACACGTGCAACACAACTCCCCATTTTCAACTCCCAAGAAAGTACTGACGTACACTTGACATCACTACAGCCATCATTCATTTGGGGCCCGATCAGCGCTCTGGGCATTACAGGGTGTCCGCCTTCCTGCGGGATACTCCTGGCTGCTGGTATTCAAATGATAACCAAACGGCAGAGCATTTGCATGATATACCAGAAGAAATTCTGGAACAGTGCTACATACTTGGCTGCCTTGCCAGGTAAACATTCCGCGAAGAGATGATGCCTGTAGGTGCTGAGGGGGAACTCAGCACTAGTGTGCCAACTCTGGCCACCCTTCAGCAGCTCAAAGGGCAAAATCTGGGATGTGCGTGATACAGTGCAGCAACGACTGAATTTGATTGTCACTTGTGGAGCCTGTTTTTGAGGTTGAAGCTAACAAGCCAATGATACCAAGCAAATTGAGTACAATTGTCCTGCCAAAGGGTCTCATCGGTTGTCATTTTTATTTCATTTGCCATCCTTTTGCGTGCAGGAGTGCGCTGATTATTAGCCCGGTTTCTTTTTTCTTCATGCCCTCGTTGGGTGATCTCTGGTCCCCTGAGTGTACTGTTGCCTGGTAGGGAGAGCCCATGTCTGGCAATGGAAGCTCATTGTCTGCGGAAGAGGATTCCAGTGATAGAGAGGCCAGAGACGCAGAGGAGGAATTCCGTGAAACGTGCTCACGGGCCGTGGTCAGCTTGTGTGCTAGACATCACTACGACATGCTGCTGGACAAAGGACATACAAAGAGGAGTGCCAGTAGCATCAATGGACATCTTGCAAGCAGGGTGTCAGGACAGCCTTGGGCGACGGTTCGCGACCACATTCTGAATCTGGTACCTGTGGCCCTGCAAGACACCCTTCCCGAAGAAATTGATCTAATGGGTGCAAACTGGGATACACCTCTCCTGCCAAATGATGCCTTCATTTTACGCAGGAGCGTGCAAGATGAGTTGCCTGAACAAGCGAAGGGCATACAGTATGCAAAGGAATGCCTAACGGCTCACCTAGTTGGTCAAGGAGATGATACTGGCAGAGTCGCTGAGACAATTATCAGACGCACAGAACACATGCGTGTGAATGCAGCCTATGAATATCTGATGAGATCTGTGCCAGTGGAACTGCGTATAACATACATAGCCTGGCTGGCGAGGAGGTCATAAACAGTTGTCACGGGGTGCCATTGTGGGTCTGTGATGGAACCTCCTGGCACCAAATTTGCTCACATGTATACACCTTGCAGCTGCTTGACTTCCACCTTCTGTTAGCCATGAGTTGAATGTTGAGTTGAATGATTACGATCAATACTGTTAGATGATCCTTTACGCCACGTTTGGCATCTGCCACGCTTTGCATGCAACAAATTTGCTGGAATTGTACTGGGGCAGCCACCTCCGGCCCCCTACTCCAAGACAGAAATGTCACTCAGTTGCGCTGACGCACCCTCCCACAGTCAGTGAGCTTCGGTTCCTGTGAGGTAGCAGCTGCATCGTTTCACACCCATCAGCATCTGCTGCCACTGAGCAGCCGCGGCCAATGTGTCGTGTAACTAGCTTGCGAGTAGGTCAGACCAGACCACTGCGGTTCAAAGTGCGAAAAAAGACCTGCCATCAAGGAAACTTTTGACCAAGTGGTGTTTTCGCGGCCACAGCATGGTGGCCACCGATGCACGCAATGCCTTGAAGCGCTGCTTCAGTGATTGCCATCAGACTTGTGGTGCGGCTAAGTAGGGGTGTGGGTGTCTCTCACAGGCAAGGGACCGCATGGCGGCTGCAACGCCCTACCTGTGGGAAACTGTTGGGCTTATTCCCCCGAAAAATATTGGTCTTGAAAGATGCAACTTACACGGTCGCGTGCAGTGTGACTCCCATTGTCACGAGAAAAAGCGTGCTGCGTGTTTGCGTAGGGTCAGCACGTGTGTGCGTGTGTGCTGCCAACATGCGTATGTCTGTTGCGTCAGTGTTCATGCTTAAGTTCCTCGATGTGCGTGTAAGCTTGTTGCTGTTTTGGTCAGTGCGCAAAGCTCGAGACATTTCATGCTAAAAAGAAACATGCAGTCTCGCTCCGAGATAGTGTCTTCTTATTCGCCTGGAATGAGGTTACATGGGAACCGTTCTTGAGCTAACTTCTTGGTTTGTTTCTGGATGGGCTGTCAGAGTCATGCGCTCTTGCTTGTAGTTGCATTTTGTTGTTCCCTTGAAATAAGGTTACACGCGCCCGTTCTTGAGTGCACTTCTTACCACATTTTGGATACGCTGTCAGTGACATCAGCGCTTTCGTGAATCTATTGCGCTGCGTTGCTAAAGTTCAAGCCAGAGCAAAGATCTTTTGGCCCGCCCGCCCAGCCCGGGTAGGTGGAGTCTACTATGACTTGTGCTTGCAAAGTCCCTCCTGCCAAAGTGCAGGGGGGTGTGGGTGTTTCTCACAGGCAAGGGACCTGCAACGCTCTACCTGTGGGAAACTGTTGGGCTTATTCCCCCCAAAAAATATTGGTCTTGAAGGATGCAACTTACACGGTTGGGTGCAGTGTGACTCCCATTGTCACGAGAATAAGTGTGCTGCGTATTTGCGTAGGGTCAGCACGTGTGTGCGTGTGTGCTGCCAACATGCGTATGTCTGTTGCGTCAGTGTTCATGCTTAAGTTCCTCGATGTGCGTGTAAGTTTGTTGCTGTTTGGGTCAGCGCGCAAAGCTCGACAGGCTAAAAAGAAAGCACAAACGGATAGGAACAGAGGGCGCTAGCCCAGAAGAACAGAGGGCGCCAACCCGAGGGCCAGAGAATAGGCACAACAAGCAAAAACGGACGGGAACTGAGGGCACCAACCCAGAGCGCCAGAGAATAGGCGCAACAAGCACAAATAAATAAGAACAGACGGCGTTCGCCCAGAGGGCCAGGGAATAGGCGCAACAAGCACAAACGAATAGGAACACAGGGCGCCAACCGAAAATGCCAGAGAATAGGCGCAGCAAACAAAAATGGACGGGAACAAGGCGCCAACCCAGAGGGCCAGAGAATAGGCGCGACAAGCACAAACGGATGAGAACACAGGGTGCCAACCCAGAGGGCCAGAGAATAGGTGCAACAAGCACAAACGGATAGGAACAGAGGGCGCCGGAGCAGAGGGCCACAGAATAAGCGCAACATGCACAGACGGATAGAACAAGAGGCCGCCAGCCCACAGGGCCAGAGAATAAACGCAACAAGTACAAACGTACAGGAATAGAGGCCGCCAGCCCAAGGGACAGAGAATAGGCGCGACATGCACAAACAAATATGAACAGAGGGCGCCAGCACAGAGGGCAAAAAATAGGTGCAACAAGCACAAACGAATAGGAACAGAGGGCGCCAGCCCAGATGACCAGAGCATAGGCGCAACAAGCACAAAAGCCCAGAGGACCAGAAAACAGGCGCAAGAAGCACAAATGGATACGAACAGAGGCCGCCAGCCCAGAAGGCAAGAGAATAGGCGCAACAAGCACAAACGAATAGGAACACAGGGCGCCAACCGAAAACGCCGGAGAATAGGCGCAACAAGCAGAAACGGATAGGAACAGAGGGCGCCGGAGCAGAGGGCCAGAGAATAGGCGCAACAAGCACAAATAGATAGGGCCAAAGGGCGCCGGCCCAGAGGATCAAAGAACAGGCGAAACACGCACAATTAGATAAGGAAAATCCACCCCCATCATAGGATATTCTGGGGGGGAGTCCACCCAGGAAAACATTTCCTCCATTTTTTTTTTGGAGTGTGGGTGGTGGATCAGAAACAGAAATGCTACGGTCGCAGTTGTAGTGGCCAGCAAGTGCCATTGCGGACAGTTGACACATGTTGGGAGTCATGGGATGGCTTATGGTGCTTCGCTTTTGTGGCTGTTCGAGCAGGTCAGGAGCCTCTTGATTGGGCCGCCTCTAGAACGGGATATAATGAAGAATTGCGGTTTAGGCCAGCGGCTGCCATCTCAGAAACTTCGCAGGTTCGAGAAATAGGAAAAAACCTGGAGGGGGACTTGTGGTTTGTGGTAGCAATAATAGCAAAGTCCACATGCTACCCCCTCAAATCTTCCGTTTCTATCACTGGGTATCCTTGGCAAGCCCTTTGTAGGAGGTTCTTAGGATCTTAGGAGGTTCCCAGAAAGGTAGGAAATCTTAGGAATTCTCAGAATATTTCAGAACCTTCACAGGCGCGAGAAATAGGAGAAAACCTGGGGGGGACTTGTGGTTCGTGGTAGCAGTAATAGCAAAGTCCACATGTTACCCCCTCAAATCTTCCGTTTCTATCACTGGGTATCCCTTTATAGGAGGTTCTTAGGAGGTTCCTAGAAAGATAGGAAATCTTAGGAATTCTCAGAATATTTTAGAACCTTAGGCGCGAGAAATGGGAGAAAAGCTGGGGGGGGGCTTGTGGTTTGTGGTGGCAGTAATAGCAAGATCCGCATGCTACCCCGCAAATTTTTTTTATTACGGCCTTCTGATTTCCTTCTTGACATCAGAATAGAGTAGACACCTGCGAGCATATGAGGCCCCAACACCCCGCCTACTTGATAAGTTTGAGCAGGATCCATCTAGAGTCCCTAGACCCGCCCCCAGTAGGAAATTCTCAGGTCCACTCGAAATAGGAAAATATCTTATCATTTCCCTCCCCCACTCCCCCGCCTAGATAGGGAGGGGATATGATACGAATAGCGGACGCTAGCCTAGAGGGCCAGAGAATAGGCGCAACAACCCCAATTTTATAAAATAGAACGCTAGGGCAACGGACCAGAGAAGAAGCGCAATAAACATATACGATGGGAAAGGGCGCCGGCCTAGAGGGCTAGAATAAACGTAATAAGCAGAAATGGAATTTGCCCGAATTGAAAATTATATATTTCTTCTATATCCGAAAAAAATACGATGAGACGAAACCAAATAAAGAAGGAAGGAGCGGGCAGTCTTGATGAAATCTTCGCATTGGAAAATATTCATGAGAGATATTTCTTAATAATCTATTTAAGATAACGAGAAGTCTTTATTCTAATCGAGAAAGATACGTTATTAATGATTCTGATTATCTTTCCTATATTTCCAAAATATATCTCATGATATATATCGTTTGGATGATAGAATATTTGGATTTAAATATATATCGCTTATTTTAGATATCGGCGTCGTAGAATTGCGTTATTCGTCGTTAGAGGAATGAAATATAGAATTTATTATTTATATTCGTAAATGAAATTATCAAAAATATTAATATCTATCTTCTGATCTTTGATTTGGAGAGGAGAGGAGAAAAAAAAAAAAACGGCAATTTATTAATTTGATGAAGT
>CAJNIZ010008724.1:0-11329 GCA_905231905.1 Symbiodinium pilosum
AGGGCCTTGCTCGAGTTTAGAGTTTAGGCTAAGGGCTTGGGACTTATTTTGTCAAGTTGGAAGTGAAAATTCATGCAGAAACAGTTCCTGCTCAGCCTTAACATGCCCACAGTCTGCGGCTTCAAGCGACTGCTAGCCAAACTCTATGTCCCTAAGCCCTAGACCCTAAGACCTAAAACACGGGGCTGTTAGCTTATGTGGGTGTAGAGCCTGCGGACATCTTTTTAGGATGCGGCTTTGGTACCGGATTTGATTTCGCCAAGTTATGTGCTGCTTTGTACAAAGCCTATACAGTCCCGGAATTTCAACATACGCTTCAGGGAAACCATAAACCCTCAACCCGAAACCCAACCTCTAGCATGAGACCTCAAGCCGCCAACCCTACATCCCCAGCCCGTACAGACCCTAAGGTTCTAAAGCCTCAATCCCCAGAAGCTACACTGTACAAGTCCAAGTAAATCGTAGACTCTCAGACCTGAGCCCCCAACCCTTACCGCCTCAACCCCAAGAACCCTAAACCAAGAAGAACATCAACCCCAAAACCCCTACCTAGGCCCTCCAATGTAGTACCTTTTCGGAATCCTTTTGCGACTCCTCATCAAAAACTATAAAACCCTACCAGACCCAAGAACAAGCTGTACATTTCAGGCTCCAGGTAGTCTACAACCCCTAGATCCTTCACCATGTACACGCGGTTCGGGGTGTAGGGTTTACCACTATAAATCCTTCTTCATCCTTATATAGTCCTTATTACAGGTGCCCCTCACCAAAAAAAGGACACCTAATTTATGGAAACGACTATTTCCCCTAAACCCTGCACCAACTAGCCAAGGCACAAAAGCGCCAGGGACCCGCAGCACAGCCGTGCCGAAGCAACATGATAAAAACACAGCTGGTGTAGGCTTCAGGCTTCAAGCTTCAGTGATTATACAAAACTTGGGTACAGGGTGTATCTTTGAGGGTTTGGGTTCAGGCTTCCGTGGAACTCGCAGGTCTAACAATTTGAAGTTTTGGGCGCAAGCCTTGGGCTCACATCCAATGAGGGTTCAGGGGCTTTGGTTTGGGGTGTAGGGGTTTAGGGTCTAGAGGTTTAAGGTTGGCTCACGAGTGACGGTTTGGGTGAGGAGGGTTGAGGTGGAATTCGGGGGGATGGGTGCCAGGATTTAGCTGTAACCCTAAACCCTAAAGCCTGAACCCTAAACCCTAAACCCTAAACCCTAAACCCTATTCAGGGTCCATCAAGGCTTTAGGATTGTTCTCACACAGGTTTACTATGTGGGGGGGGTTCCCACAATTAAGGGTACCATTTTGGGGGTCCCTATAATAAGGATTATAGTATTTTGGGGTCTATATTGGGGTCCCGCTATTTTGGGAAACTACCATGCGAAGGACCCAGAATGTTAGGTCTACCAAAGTTGCGGCTTCACCTGACGTGCTCGCAGCTTTGCGTTTGTTGCTTTGACCGGGGTATTTCAGCGTTTCCCATAGGCTTAGAGCCTGCGGCGTCGAATGCAGCATTGTGGACCGCTGCACCGTGAGCGACTGGACAGAAGTACAAGAGGATTCTGGGTTATTTGGGACCTCAACTGGATCATCATGAGAAACACCCTTTTATGCAGAGGGGGTTCAGGGGAGGGTGGTGATTTCATCTACCACTCCCTGTAGACTGAAATAGGCAATGGAAAGAAAAACAACCCAAACCCTACAGCCCTAAACCCTAAACCCCTGCACCCTAAACCATGGGCAATGGAAAGAAAATGGAACCTACACTTGTCTTCCGCAAAGGTATAGATACGACTTTCAGAACATGGACCTGTAACCGAAGCTCTTTGAAGACCCCCCCGGGGTTGCTTTAGGGTGTACCTGGACCCCAAAAGTATGTGAAATAATGGCCTTTATGGCTCTTATTATGGGTTTATGACTATTATTTTACATACTTTTGGGGGTTTAGGTAGGATTAGGGTGTACATCCTCACCAGGATCCCTTTCAGGAGATGCCACCTGAAGACCTACAAACTACACCAGGCCCACCCGGTCGCAACCCTGCAGAACCCTGGACACTTGAAACACATACGATAAAAACCCAAACTCTGATCCTCAAGCCCCGCAACCATACTGTGGATGAGGGACATCTGGCACCACCTACCTAATGTACCCTCTACCCCTAGAATCGCCGTGTTTTGGGGGTACTAAGTGGTGCTGCACCGCAGTTAAGACCCCCCTCACCCCCTCACTACCCTAAACCCTAAATCCTGAACCCTAGCACTTAGGGCTTTTAATCCCGGAAAACCCTAAACCCTGAACCATACATCCCAAACCCTGCTTTCTAATCTCACTACCCTAGTTCCGACCCTAAACCCTGGTCCCTAACCCAAAACTATATATCCGATCCTAAGCCCTAAGCCCACAACAATACCCTCAAACCTAAACACCTAAACCCTGAATCCTAAAACCTATATCCTAACGGATTTCGGGCCTAGGGCAGATCCTATCTCATCATTTTTCACATCGCAACTTGGCGAATCCGACGCTGAGTCCTCGTCTTGAGGTTGGTCTGCAGCATGTTAAGGAAATCGATCCGGTACTGCTGCCCGGCCATCTCCTGGGAATTTTAGAGCCAGTTTAGGGTTCAGGGTTCAGGGTTTACGTTTCAGGGCTTAGGGTTCAGGGTTTAGTACTTAGGGTTTAGGATTTGAGGGAGTGAAATATTAGGGATGGTTAGGTTATAGTATAGGGTTTATAGGGTTTATGAGGGATAGTTAGGTTTAGGATACATATTTTAGGGTGTGCAGGGTCTCCTTGGAGTTTGAGGGATTCGGGATATTTGGTTTCCTCCTTGGGGTCTATGGCTTGGGGATACCTGGAAGCTTTTGAAAATGGACAGGGACATGGAAAGAACTGCAAGATTTAGGGATTGGGGGTCAGGGTTCAAGGTCGAGGGCTGAGTGTTAAGAGTAAGCCATATTATAACCCCCAGGTATCCCCATTGTGAATCACAAAGTCCCCATGACCATCCAAGCGCGCTCCACCAGCCCAACCTTGCACTACATCCTAAACCCAATACCTAGGATCGGGGCTGTCGAATCCCTCAACCGCTTGGACTGCTTTTCTCAAACACCCCTCCCTTTCAAAACCAAGGCCCTCTCCACTTCGTTTGAGGTTTCAAGACACCTTAGGGTTTAGGGTGTAAGGTGATTTTCACAACACGAAGTTTGGAGTTGAAGCGATATTGAATTCCATGCCCCTTTTTTAAACCCCTGCGCGTCAGGCTACGCACCGCAGGCCCTAGACAAGGTAGGCTCCCAAATTGAGCTGCAATGTAGGGGCCCAGATAATTAAGACAGGTATTGGATATGATTTTTTGGGGATATTAGGGGAAAAATGGGGTTTTGTTGGGGTAATGGAAAATGAAATCATAGAACCTCATTTTGAATATATATATATACATATATATATATACACCCTAGATCGCACATCCAAATCCGGAGAACCTCAAACAGGCATGAAGCTCTGAAGCCTAAGCTGGGCCCTCAGGCGGTTATATGGGGTCATATAGGGTTATATTGGAATATTTTGGAATAATGGAACAGAAAATGGAAACTACGATTTAGGGTTTAGGGTTTAGACTGCCTGTGCCAATAAAGTTTAACAGCTTAATTATTTCTTGGGCTTCTGTATTCATAAAAACTCAAACACGATCCCAAACCCTAAAGCCTAAACCCTCTAGAAGTTCAACCTGGAGCGCGCATTCAAAAACGCAAGCTCTGCACCCCAAAAGGACCATCTCTCAAGTTTCCCCCCATAGCAACCTTAGCTGCTAGGGACTCCATCGCCCGTTTAAAAGTCCCCATAAATGCCCAAACAAATCCTAAACCCTAAACCCTAAATCCCAGGCCCTAAACCAAAGTCCTAGATCCTAAACCCTAAACCCTCAGCCCTAAATCCTAAACCCCAAATCCTCAACCCTAAGCCCTACAATCAAACAAAGATACCCCACAATCAAGCCCAGGATCGACTTTGATGATCGGGTGCAGGTGCGCAAGCTCGGTGTTCAGTTTTGCAGAAACATCCGCCGGAAAATCCTGGGCTGCCAAGTACGGTAGCCTGCACAGCGTAAACCCCAAACCCCAAAGTCCCCAACGCCCAAACCCTGAACCCCAAACCGTCAACCCCAAACCCTCAACTAACCCTAAACCCCCAACCCTAACCCCTGAAACCCTAAAACCCCTCAAGAAGCCATTAAAACCTCCCTCCTTTTAAGGGCCTGCATATTAGGATCCCTATTATAATCCCTATTAATGGGAGGGGGGTTATTAATCAGTGGTCTACATTAAAGACACCATAATTTCTTGGCCCACATTGCCCTAGGAAGAAAAAAGGATCCTTTTTACATAAATATAAGGAATCCCATACCCCAAAAAAGTAAAAAGGATCCCTAACATTGATCCAGTAAACCCTAAACCTTAAACCCTAAACCCTAAAGAAACCATAAATTAAGCTGGAAAATCAAACCAACCTCCACCTTCCAGCTCGCCAGCCTTGTGCGATTGGTCCGGGAGAGATTAGGGTTGGGAGTTTAGGGTTTAGGGTTTAGGGTTCAGAGTTTATGGGTTAGGGTTTAGGGCGTCTGCCTCAAAGTTCGAGATTAAGGCTTCGGATTCCAGGAGAGATTAGGTTCAGGATTAAGGGCATGGTGTTTTTGTTCGCGGATTTTGCCTGCCGGCAATACCACCAGACTGTTTTTCGACACGGTGGGGATCAAACTCTTTGCTGTTGTGGAGCATACATGAAGTTACCATGACAAGGAGACCACATTACAAAAATTACGGCAGCTCGGCTTACATTCCTCAGAAGTAACCCAGTTTTAGGGCTTGAGGGCTTAAGGTCTAGGGCCTAGGAATGTGAGGCCTTGATGTAGGACTTTCGACTCTGGAATAATCATGGGGACCTTTGATGATATGGCACTCGGCACATGTTGGGTTTGGAGGACTCCAAGACCTAAACCCTAAAACCCTACACCCTAAAATCGATCTATAACTCTCATGCTCGGACGTGTGGACTTGGCGTTAGCCTGCAGAGCTCATGCGCCTTCTCTGCAAGTCTGAAGAAAGCCTTGAAAAACCCTTAACCTTGAGGGTGTAGGGTTTAGGGCTTTGGGTTTGAGACCTTAAACCTCACCCCCCACCCCAAGCCTGAAATGCTAAACCCTCAACTGACCCCAAACCCAAAACTCTAGCCCCAACGACCTGAACCTTATCCGTCGGAAACACTGAGCCAAAAACCCTTAACCCGCCGCTCTATGTGCCTGCCACCGCTGGGCATGCAGTGTTTTCTGCAGGTCTTCGGCCAAAGCGAACGGCGTCCAAGAAACAGAAGTCCTTGGCTTTGCTTAGGGTTTAGGATAAGAGTTAGGGTTTAGGGTTTAGTGCTGCTTTTGGGGCCCCCGGAGTTACTAAGGGTTAGATAGCTTACATATAAAGGGTTACACTAGGCTCATAATGGGCTTATTAAGGGGGATCTGATAAAGTACCACACTTCAGGATCCCTGAAAGTGGGCTCTTGTCATTATTCCTCATATTACTACTAGATAATCACTCATATACATAAACCCCAAACCCTAAGCCCGAAACCCTACACCCCAAACCCTAAGCCCAAAACCCTAAACCTTAAACCCTAATCCCCATACCCCAAACCCCCATTACTACTGCAACCTGGGTTTTGGGGTTCTGGATGCAGGGGCTTAAATTCAGCGAGTTGGAGCTAGCGGCTGGGAGTTAGGGGTCCCAGGGTTTGAGGCTTTGGGGTCGTAAAACTTTAGCTGTAATTTGTTCTAGAGGTTACGGGCTTGAGCCAAAGTCCTAATCCCTAGCACCCTAAACCCCTAAGCGCTACAGGCAAAACAAGCCCCAAAAAACCCAAATCCTTGACCCGAAATCCGAAATTCCTAGCCCTCTAAGCCCTAAACCCTAAATCCCCCTAAAAAAAGGGCCCAGCTGCACTACCCCAGCTCCACTCACAGCTGCCCGCACAGCGTAAGCAGCTCCTCGCTCAGCTTTGGGCTTATAAGGCTTGGAGTTTAGGGAGTTAGGACCCTAAACCCTGAGCCCCTAAACCCTGAGCCCCAAACCCCTCATGGGTCTAGAATTTAGGGCTCAGGGTTTAGGAAATCTCGGGCATGGTCTCAAGCCGGAGCTTGGGAGTTTCTTCTGAGTCTGAGGGGCTGGGCCTACGGTGGGCGGGCATGTTAAAAGGTTTAGGGTTTGGGGTTTAGGGGTTTAGGGTTGCAGGGTTTCAGAGCTTAGGGTTTAATTTAAGGTTTAGGGTTGAGGGTTTAGGGTTTGGGGTTTAGGGTCTAGGGTTTAGGACGGCATATAGCAAAACACTAGTGGTGTATGTACAATAACCCCTCCCGTGGCATGCGAGACCATGAGATTCTACCTGATTATTAAGTGGCGCATTCCCTACCTATATGAATTCCTGCTGCAAAAACTCAGTTAGTTTACGGTTTAGGGTTTAAAGCTTAGGGTTTAGCCCAATCGTCTTACAACGGTTCTTTCTACTCGCGCCGGACCAAGCTTTCAGTCCCTGGCAAATTTCTTTGTGAGTCGGACGCAGGCATAAAACCCCGGCAACAGAACCCTAACAAAATAAATATTGCTGAGCCCTATGTCCTTGGAGGGTGTACCATACACCCTCCAAGGTAAAGAATCCTAAAAAACTGTTGCTGAACCCCATGTGCTTGGAGGGAATCCCATATGCCTATTGCAGCTTTGAAGCCCTGCGCTTATCCCAGCAAAGTCCGGTCCTTCAACCCCCAAAACTCCTGAAGCCTAATCCCGAACGCTAGACCCTGAACCCTCAAACTTCAGCCTACTTACACCTGCAAACAGCCGAGACCCGAAACCCTGGCTTCGGGTTAGGGGGATTAGGTTTGGAGGGTTAGGGGTTCAACCTCAGGTTGAGGGCTTAGGGCAACCTTAGAACCCACTGCACTGCACCCCAATAGTCCCTACATCCAAAGACCCACCGGCCTTAAAACCCCAATCCTGCACCCTAAACGCGAAACGTTAGAACCCCAAACCCTCTAACATAAACTCTGCCTTAACCTGAAGCCGTCAGCCCAACATAATCTAGCCTCTCAACCCCTAAACCTCGCAATCTCAACCTTGACCCCTGGATCCTAAACCCTGAACCCTAAACCCTAAACCCTGAACCCTAAACCCCAAACCCTACGTCACCCACCTGCTGGCAACGACCCGCCCCGCAGCTGCCCTCGGTTTTGCCCCAGGGCCCAATCGAAGCCGGCATTCTTCCTTCTGGCCGTCTTTTCTTCGCGGGATTCGGGTACGGTTTAGGGTTTAGGGTTTAGGGTTTAGGGTGAGGGTTTAAGGGCTTAGGTGTGAAAAAAAGCGATTATGTAGGGCCACATGTGGATTTCTTGATATACGGGCATTTCGGTTTTCATGTGGAGACTCAAACGAAACAGAAAGAAGAAAATGAAATGGAAACTGGGATCATACGGTGGTGAATAGGGACTAGGGTGCAGGATAGTTTTTACTTAGTGTAAACCTTGTACGAGCTTCTATACCAAATGTCGTAAGTCATTTAGAGGGTCTGAAATTACTCTAGCTAGGGTTCTGGGGTGGAGGGCTTCAGGGCTTACGGGTCAGGGTTAAGTTCCTGGACTGTAGGCGGATCGAGATTTAGGGTCAGGGTTGAAGGCTTTTGAAGTTCATATGAGCCATTGTCTAAACTCCTAGTATCCCCCTTAATAACCCTTATAGTAGTGCCCTATATAATCCCCTATATAAGCCCCATTAAGGAGATTAGACTAAGGTTCATATAAAGGTCTACAGTATTCAAAGAAAGCTTAGGGACCCGCAGCACTCAAACCTTGGCCTTGAACCCTAACCCTCCAGCACTGAAACTCAAACTCGCAACCCAAAAGCACAAAAACAAAATTAAAAAACACCGCACCCTAAACCCTAAACCCCTAAGCCCTAAACCCTTAATCCTCAATCCCAAAGCCGAAAAAAACATTGTTAAACAGAAACACAGCCCTAAACCCTAAATCCCAAAGCCTCAGTCCTAAACCCATAGAAGCCCCACACCCCGCAAGTATCTTCAATAAACCCGAACCCTATTCCCTGCCTGTCGGGACCGCAGACCTGAGTGCACAAACTCTAACTGGTGGTTTAGGATGTAGGTTTTATTGTTGAGGGGAGAAACATTACGTGATTGGTGATTATGCGAGCTACACTCAACATTTCTTGTGTAGTCCATCTACATGGGTCTTTATTGGTGAATCTAGGGCCTTCATTTACAAGCGACTATACTCAACTACAAAATGGACCCCTATGTCCACCCTTAATGGCCCCTTGTTAACCCCAAACCCTCCCTAGACCCAATGCCCTAAACCCTAATCCCTAAACCGTAAAACCTTAATGGCCCCTTGGAAGCCCGAATGTTAAGAGTGGCTGCTATATGGGTTTCTACATAGCCTCCTTCCTGCGTTACCTTTACAAACGGTAAGTTAAGGACCTGACTGTTTTAAATTTGAAGGCTGCAGGTTAGCGGTTCAGGGTCTAGGGGTTTTAAAGCGTCAGGTGTAGGGGGCTTGGGGGTTAAGAGTCTAGGGTCTGGGCTTAGGGGTTGGGGGGCTAGCCCAAACCCAAAGCCCTAAAGCCTCAACCCCTAACCCAATGTCTTATGAGATGGGGCACCTCATGACTAACCCCAGCTGGGTCCGAAGAACACATGTAGTAAGTAGGTATATGAGGATTGTATGGGTGTAGGGTGTACAATTTGGGTAATACCTATAACGATTATACAAGGGTGTGTTGTGCTATATCCTATAGGCTTGATGTAGGGTTTCGGGTGGCACTAATGGAACACCAAATGGAAAAGAACTTGCAGAATGGAGCGGAAAGTGAGCTGAAATTAGAATCTGGGGGTGTAGCGACTACGTAGGCATATTACAAAACAAAACCTACATATACGTATAAATATATATATATATATGTATGTATAATATATGTATATATCCATGAAAGTCAGTAAAAGCGAGTACAGCATATCACCTTGTCTGCACGTGATTTTTTTCCGGCCCCTTTACCTCGGTTCATAAGGGAAATTCACGAAATCCGTAACAAACAGCGTACTTCAGATCAACGTCCCACGAACACTGAATGATTACCAAGTATATCTGTTCCTGGTACCACGCACCATGAACCCTACAAACTCCAGGTACTTGATTCACCACCGCAAATCGAAATCCCACAAGACATAATATTCTCCTCAAGCTGAACCTGAAGCTGGGCCCGACAAATGGCCACAGTCCTTTTGATTACAAATCGGGCTATATAGTGTTCCCTGTTACGAAGTGGTCTCGTATCAACAGGGTACATGAACAGCTCCTATAACATCGATTGGAAACCAGCGTGCCATGGGTACTTGTATCAAGAGTAAACACTTCAGCAACTACCAAACCCTCGAATATCCCGCCCCGCAGGGCACAGTTATTCTCGCACAGGGCCTTTGGGATCGGCACACGAAACAACAAGGACCCAGTAGTTTCGGTTAGTGTATAGGTCACGATCAACCTTACACCCTAAACCAACAACCCAAGACCGTAAACCCTAAAAAACTACGCGTCCCTATAAGCCCCTGTGTAATCCTAGTTTCCAATTCACTTCCCATGTTGATGACCATTTGGATCTTTATGCCCCCAGAACCTCAACCCAAACACCTGGATCCAATCGAGTCACTTTTTGCATCAGAACAAGAATGATAATGAATCTATTCATATCTATCTTCATCTATCTACGTGCCTTTACCTATCTTTCTTACCCCGTACTCCAACTGAAACTTGCCGAAGCAGCAGTATGTTCCACGTCAGGGCCAGCATCTTTTTCGCTGGGATAGAACACCTTCTCCCAGCCTGGGACTCTCCAGGGCTTAATGTAACTAAGGCCGCCGTCTAGGGTTTAAGATTCAGGGTTCGGGTTTTAGAGGGTTAGGGTTCACAGCTTCAGGGATTTAAGGTTGAAGGGTTTAGGGTGCATGCACAGCAGGACATAAGCGGCATGAGCAGAATCATGACCACCCTCACCTCTAGGAATGTCATCGAACCAAAACTCTGAACCTCGATCCCCAAATCCCAAGCTCTCAACCCTACTCTCCCGGGTAATGTCCTACACAGCTCCCACGCAAGCCAAGCAGCTTCCGTTCAGCAGGAGCTGGAAGCCTGGATTTCCATTGAGAAATTGGGGTACGGATACCGATGGCTAAGGGTTTTGCTTTTTGGGCTTTGGCACCCCTAATCCTCGAAAAGCCCTGCATCTTCGAGGAATGGGTTCAGGGGTAACGACCCTAGAAAGAGAGATAGATACATAGAGAGATAGACAGGCAGGCAGGCAGGCAGAAAGACAGACATACATGTGGTAGCACATACGTATACAATGTTATAAATATCATACGCACAAGATTCTGTATTATTCTGCATATGTGTATAGGCAAACATACAGGAATAGAACCTTCTTTTCAAAGCCCTTTTTGTTAGCCCCCAACAACACGCCCTGAACTCCAAACTTTGTAATAATATACGCAAAGCCATATTCTATCTAATTACTTAAGGAGGCCCATATACCTGAACCCTGAACCCAGGGCCGAGTGGCTCTCCCAGCCCTGCGAACTGATCTGCACGACGTAGACGAACTCATGGCCGTCCCATCGCATGATCTTCAGGGTTTAGGGTTGAGGGTTGAGGGTTTAGGGTTGAGGGTTTAGGGTTGAGGGTTTAGGATTGAGGGCTTAGGGTTGAGGGTTTAGGGTTGAGGGTTTAGGATTGAGGCTTTAGGGTTGAGGGTTTAGGGTTGAGGGTTTAGGGTTGAGGGTTTAGGGTTGACGGTTTAGGGAGGCTTCGCAGGGTTTACGATGTTTGTATGGCTTATAGGGCTGTAGGGTGTAGAGCTTAGGAGGCTTTGGGGCTTCTAGGGCTGATTGAAGGTTTAAGGGTATAGGGTTTACAGGGATTACATAGGGTTTGTAGGGTTTAGGTTCTTCATGGTTCATAAGGTGCATGGGGTTTGGGGGTTTTGCTCTTAAGTTTAAACATGATGTTTTAATGGGCAAATTGTTGACTTCATCAATGTCATGGCCATGTGTCTTCAGTACCGCACTCGCAGTTCTGCCTCCTAGATCCTCCGAGGGGTCTGCCGGAAGGGCTTGCTGTAAAAAGGCATTAGGATCACTAATTAATCCGTTGACCCTTGTTGGGCGTGTTGGCTAGTTTCAGGAGTCGGCGAGGGTGAAAACCCTTTTCTTTTCT
>CAJNIZ010008724.1:21273-40555 GCA_905231905.1 Symbiodinium pilosum
GGGGTGGTGGGCGGGTTTAGGGTTTGGGGTTCAGGGTTTAGGGGTTTATGGGTTTAGGGGTTTAGGGTTTAGGGGTTTTTGGGTTAGGGGTTGGTCTTTTGGAGGTGCCCTATACCATGATCATACAAGGAATCTGGGACCCTATTGTTGGTGGTAATTATCTAGGCTTCTACCCTAAACCCTAAACTTCTACAGTAAGTATATTATGTACCCAAGGCTTTTCTATAACAGTGGCTTTCGGGAGATATAAGTTCTAGCCAATAAGTTCAAACCCGGTACTAACTTGAGTGTTTCCTACCTAGATGCCCTTTAGGGGTCAAGCCCTAAACCCAAAAACCCCTGAACCTTTAAACCCTAAACCCAGGGTATGGAAAATCACCTGAGTCTGCCCAGAATGAACCGAAGCGGCAAGAAGATGAGTTTAGAGATTTAGGGTTTAGGGGTTACTCTCAGTTCTGACCTTTGGCCCAACCCATGGACCCTAAACCCAAAGCCCGGAGCACTCAACCCTAATCTAAGATTCAGGTTTTCCTAAACTCCTATAAACCCTAAACCCCAAGCCCCGTCTCAACTGCTGCTACTGCGTTTGCAACGAGCGTGCAAGCTGTGTCGGTCTCCCGAAATGCTAAAAATGATATGAAAGGCAATCGGGACTCCCCTCCAAAAACACGACCTCACCCTTTAGGGTTCTGAGCTTGAATTGAAAATAAGATCTGGGGTTTCCTGCGGAGTCCCTATAAAAAGGAGTATTAGGAAAAAAGGGAAGGATTGTAATACATTGCGGTCTAGATTGGGGACCCCTGTCTTGGAGACCCCCAATTGGCAACCTATTGAACAAGTTAGTAGAAAGCCTTAAACCCCAAACCTAAACCCTGAACGCTAAACCCTTAACCCCAAACCGGCTGCTTCAAGTCCTGGATCTTTTTCGGAGCCGTCCCTGAAACCTCTTCAGAGGGATTTGGCGTGACTGGGCCGCTGAAGGCCACGGAGGACGCCCTGCACTTGGCCGAAATGGTATGTACTGTCGAGATTTGGGGTCTAGTGTCTAGGGACTAAAGTTATTGATGGATTCCTACTATCATTTCGAGGTCTGTTTAGGGTACCCCATAACAAAACTATGCAAGGAATCAAAGACCATGATTTGGGATTTCAGGTCCTACAGTTCAGCAGCTAGACTCTAAACCCTTAACCCTGAACCCCCTAACCCAACCTAAACCCTCAACCCTAAACCCTAAACCCTTAGCCCTAAACCCTAAACCCTAAACCAACCTAAATCATAGTCCTCATTATTGGGACCCCCCAAAATGGTACCCCTAATTTTGGGAAACCCTTAAACCCTAAACCCTAAACCCCAAACCCTAAACCCTAAACCCTAAATCTCAAAGTTCCTGTTGCAGATAGCACTCGTGCTCCGTAAGGTACTTACCCTAAACCCTAAACCCTAAACCCTAAACCGCGTTTACGTATGGGGTGGGAGCAGAGACTGTGGGGTCCGAGGTTGGTGGTCGGGGTCGTTTAGGTTTTAGATTTTAGGGTTGAGGGTTTAGGGTTGAGGGTTTAGGGTTTAGGGTCTAGGGGTCTATGTTGGGGTCCCCCTACTCTGGGAAACTATCAAATACAGGACTTATGGTTTAGGATTTAGGGTTTTATGGTTTAGGTGAGAACCTGGCTACAACTTGTTACTTAGGTTTCCTCACCTGGACATCAGACCGCATCAACCGACCCCTAAACCCTAAACCCCTAAAGGGACCATAAACTCGATACCCTACAGAGGCAAAGAAATTCGAGGCAGACTGTGCCTGGCTAAATAGGGGTATAGGCGAGCTTCTCAGTCATGGTATAGAATTCCACCCATTTGCCCCCCAAATAATTTAGGGTTTAGGGTCCATGTTAGCATAGAACCCCTTTTTTGAAAAATGGCAACTGGCCCGTCTGTAAGATCTGGCAAAGGGCTTGCATTGATGGCACACAATTTTAAGATTGGAAAAATGGGTTCAGGGTTTAGGCTTCATGGAAGAGACGGCAGTCCTTTCCCATCTCCTGGAAAAGACTGCTCGTTGATGCCGTGCATGCGCCGCAAACTGTACAAGCGCGAAAGCTTGGGGCTTCCCAATTTGAACCCGGAACTCTACGTAACCATCAACAAACGCATCAGAATAGAACATAGCTCGTTTTTCTGCCCTAGCATTCTTAACGTATCCCGATTTGAGAAACGCCCATTGGGTGAAACGCACATGTGGCTAGTTCAACCATTCTGATATATAAGAATGTGCGGAATGCATGTCTTTCTACCCGGCCCAGGCTTTCATACACGGCAGGGATGAAGCAGGTGCAAGACATCTCCCTAGCCAGTGATTGCTCCAAATTATTCCTACTGAAAAGGCGAGGATCCCTAAAAACCCTAAAGCCTAGACAGGGTTTAGGGTTTATGGGTTTAGGATTTAGGGTTTAGGGTTTAGGGTTTAGGGTTTAGGGTTTATGGGTTTAGGGTTGTGGGTTTGGGGTTTTGGGTAAGTTTCAGATCCATACTGGCACCTTGACTTGCTAGGTTTTGATATGAACTACAATCATTACTTCCTACCTAATTCATTGAACATGGTTTCCTCATTAGGGACTATGTAAGAAAGTGTTAACAGTCTGGGCAAATCCGAAGGGAGGGCGGGTCGGTGCTTTGTAGGGAATAGTTCCCCTCCTCCTAGTATGAACCCCCCGCACCCCCCCCCCCATGTTAAGTACTCGCATTATGTGGTATATTGTAATTGATATATCGAGTGTATCTAATATTTGCGGGGGTGGGGGGGGTTGATATTAAGGGGAGGGGATCAAGGGAATATGATCCCTACATAATGCCTACACAATGTTATTCATATAGTCCTTTCGAAAGTTAGGTTGAAGTGCACCACCGAGGTCGAGGAGCATGCTGCGTACCCAAAGGCTCACGAAGAGTTAGACCATGGAGCTGACTTTTTCCACTCAACCCTAAACCCTGTAAACCTTAATCCTCCCCCACACCCCCCACACACTCCCCCGCACATTCCCCCACCCCTAAACGTCCCTATTGCGCCAGATACTATCATGGCCGATTGCCAGCCACCAACACGACAAAAACTACCAAGACGACGGCGATGATGACCAGAAGGGCTTAAGGTGGGGTATAGGACTTTGGTTTAGAATTTAGGGTTTAGGATTTAGGGTTTAAGGTGTTTGTGGCGGAGCAGATGGCCTAGGCCTAAGCCCAAAGTCTTCAACACTTCTCCACTGCAGGTATGGAGCTTGGGCCAAGATACCCTTTTCGAGCTGTTTCTGTTCAAGAAGCGACCAGACATCGCATGGTAGTTTCCAAGAAGGGTATTGTAATAAATGGGCCTCCCCCTATGGACCTCAAAATATCATGCTTCTCATCATGAGGACTCACAAAATGGGACCCCTTAATCTTGCGGAACACATTGCTGAAAGGAAACTTTGGAATGTTGACATCCTGAACTAGAAACCTCACACTTTTTTCAAACTCCCAGAACACTTACTCCCTACAAGCGTACTCTAAAGGCCCTGAGACTTTCTACCATGTCCACTAGCCTAATACTTGGGTTTAAGATTTAGGGTTCAAGGTCTAGGGTCTAGGGTCTAGGGTCTGAATCATGTTAGAAGCCAGAAAACACCTGGCTCATAAGAGCAGCGGACCTGAAAGTATCACTGTAAACAGTACACCCAATACGACCCATATAATGCAGAAGCCTAGGGTTTAGGGTGTAGAGTTTAAGGTAATTTCAACAGCGTTAGGGTACGTTCTCCTAAACTTACATACGGAATACAAGGAGGGAATGTCGGCAATTATTCAGGCTTCTACATCAACCCCCTTTGCCCCTCAAGAGGTCTTGACTTGGGGAACTACAAGCCCCTAGTTTTGAACCCGAAGACTCTAAACCCTGCACCCTAAATCCTAAAACCAATCAACATCAGGCAGAAGCAGCCCTCAACCCTAAACCCTGTCACCTGAGCCCCAAAGTTCCACCCCTCAACCCCACAATCCTGAGACCCCAGACCCTGTTACACCCGACCCCTAAACCCTAAACCCTAAACCCTAAACCTCTGAAACTACCGCGTGTAGTAGAGTCCGGCCTGTCCTCGCTCTTGGCAGGTTCGGCGGCTCTAGAGACGATGTGTAGAGGGATCCCATGCTCAACCCCAAACTATTTAGGAGGTTTAGGGTTTAGGGTTTAGGGTTTAGGGTTTAGGATTTAGGGTTGGGTTTAGGGTGTATACAT
Organism: Symbiodinium pilosum; assembly: GCA_905231905.1. Taxonomy (NCBI): domain Eukaryota; class Dinophyceae; order Suessiales; family Symbiodiniaceae; genus Symbiodinium; species Symbiodinium pilosum. The sequence continues at coordinate 25,539 of CAJNIZ010008724.1, forward strand.
AGATATATGGGGGGGTTCCCAAGATTAGGGGTACCTTTTTGGGGGTCCCCATAATCAGGATTATAGTTTATTAGTAGGGTCTATATTGGGGTCCCATGATTTTGGGAAACTACCATATGTATATACATAAGGTTTGGGGTTTAGGGTTGAGGGCTTACGAAGTTGTGGGCCTTGGGGCCTAGGGATGGGTGTATACAGGATTTGCGGTTGATGCTTGACGGTTTGGAACTACCAAGTTTAGTGCTTCGGGCTTAGGGTTTATAGGTTTGGGGTTTAGGGCTTAAGGTTTAGGTTTAACCTTGATTCGTGACTCCGTGTTCAGGATGAGAGTTGCCGGGGATGGCAATGCAAGTTGCAGCATTGGGGCTTCTACAGTAGCCCTACTAATGAGGTAGTTTCTCAAAATAGGGGGACCCAATATAGACTCCAAAATGCGATGGTCCTTATTATTGGGACCCCCAAAATGGTGCCCCTAATTTTGGGAAACCCCCATGAAACGCTATACACTCTCAATTGATGACAGGGTTGCCGTCACGGGTGCGATGTGCATATGCATCTCCAGTTTCCATGTCATTCCATCGTCTTACTAAACCCTGACTCTAAACCCTAAACCCTGAATCTAAACCCTAAACCCTAACCCCTAGACCCTGAATCTAGACCCTAAACCCTAAACCCTGAATCTAAACCCTAAACCCTAAACCCTACCCCAAGCACCGATCCCAAGTCTCAGAAGCAAGTCGGGAGCCCTCAATCCTAACTCCTCTGGTATAGGATTTAGGATTCAGGGTTGAGGGTTTAGGATTTAGGGCTTGGGGTTTAGGAGTTTAGGGTTTAGGGTTTGGCGTTTCCGCTTTAGGGTTTAGGGTTCTAGGATTTAGCGGCTGAGGGTTTAGGCTTTAGACGGCTCAGGGTTTCGCGCTTAGGGTGTAAGCTGAAGCCCGAAGCCCCTAAACTCTCATACCTTCAAGAGAAAAGTGTTTTGAAGAGCTAGACCCCAAAACCCTAAACCCTAAACCCTAAGGGGTGGCTGTGGATCCCCTACTTTGCATTGGCTTCTGAGAAGAGTTGCGAGCGGGAAACAACCCGCTTGATGCTGGAGGAAAGCTTACACCACCTGGGATTCCCAAACGTTTAGGGTTTACGGCTGAGGTTTTAGTATTTCCCAACGGTTCAAAGTGTAGGGCTTAGTACTCCTCAGACTTTCAGCTGCTCAAGGTGTTGGATAAATTCCTCCGTCAACAATAGGAGGGCCAGCAGTTGGTGAAACACTTCAGACACTTAAAAAATGACGGCAGATCTATTTCTGGCCGAATGAATTTCTGCTCGTCACTCAGAAATTAGCCCTGCTTGAGGCCATGGCCCCGGCACTACTTGACGGTTCATGGGACTACGGTTTGGTTTAGGGTTTGAGGTTTAGGATTTGGGTACCTACTTATAACTGGTACTTTCAATTCGGGGTCACCTATATGAGTCCAGCTGGGGATCATCCTAAGTCCCATGACCCTACAAGTAGACCAGAAGTCCAGAAACATGCTTACTCTGCCTTGTGGGATCCCCGGGCTGAAGCACAAAGACCAAACCCTAAACCCTTTAAAGTCGCCAAGAAAAATGTTTCTCCATGTTAAGCATTTTTTGGCCCAGTCCCTTGGAGAGTTCTTCAAGGAAAGCTTTCCTCAGCTGATTGTAGGACGCCTCCTTAAAGTCAATGTTTTAGCCTCCTTTTTTCAATGAATACGAAACCCCTTGCCAAGCTAGCGCCTAAACTAGGGTAGGTTTAGAGGCCCCAAAAAATGAACTTGTATGGATTTGTAAGGGGTAAATAGGAGACAAAGGCAACAAAAGTTGAACCATGTGTTCAAACCTACCCCTGTAAACCCCAAAAGCAGCCAAGTTTCATTGTCCACTTACAAATTGATGCCCTGAAGCACCCGTATCTCTGTGTCGGCCCAAGTCATCCTCCCTGTCTGGTCCTTAGAGTTTAGGATTTTGAGTTTAGGAATCCTGTAAAGGAATCCAAGGGGACTGTATTGGTTTACATAAAGGTTCTAGGGCATTACAACCCAGGAAGGCTTGATAAAATTTGAAATTCTTTGGAAGGACCCCTGGCAGGGACACCTAATCCCAGTTCCATACATAGCCCTTATGTAACCCTCATATTCTTGGATAATCCCCATAGTACCCCCCATAAGCTACAATGGTCTGGTTCAGGTTCAGCTGAGGCCTCTACGAGAAAAGTCATTCCTCCCTCCAACATCGCTGAGTCCCCAAATCCCTTGGACTTCTCGGATCCTACTTTTGAAGAAGGAAATCATGGAAAAAACGTGTTTTGTGGTTCTTTAGTGCCGATCGGTGCTCGGGCCTGAAGGGGCCCCTGGCGGCCGGCCCCTGGGGGCCCGGCGCGAGGCCTTTCCAAATGCCTGAAGCAGCATCTGACAACAACGCTCACAGCTTGAGGCCTAGGCCACAAGCCAGGCTTGCAGTGTTGCAGCACCTTAGCAGCAACATCATACACGCCAAACAGCAGGCGCCCAAGGTGTTGTGGAGTCATGGCACCCTGACATTGTTCCTGCATAGCCACTGAAAACAGCAAGGTGCTGCGAAGTCCCGGCAGCCTGGCTTGAACTACTCTCGTTGCGCCGATTGGTCTCGTGCCCCAGGAACTAAAGACATCAAGGTTTAGAATTTAGGTTTTAGGCTTTAGGGCTTATAGGGTGTTGGGTTTTGGATTAACGCCGTCGTTGACTTCGCGCCTTCTCCGCCGCGGGTCGGCGGACTGCGCCGGAGGCTCTTAAAGAGGAATAAACTAGTAGAGACAATCACATGAGGAATCCGGCCTGAATGTCGTTGTCCAGTGCGGATGCACGCCTAACTAAGCCGCACCGCTGACCGCCCCCACTTGGAAGCCCTGGAGGCGGGTTTTTGGGTGTCAAAAACTAAGGTGATTTTTGGATGCGTTTTGAGGCTTTCCCCAATGCTACGGAGGGTTTGGGGCAATATTGGGGGGGCCATCAAGGGGGCAGGACCAGAGCAATAACGGACTAGAACCAGTGGACTGAGGGACTTGAACCGAAGACCAGCGGACGACTAGTCCAACTTCCTTCCTTCCTTCTTTCCTTCCCCTAAGTGTGCAAGGACCCAAATAATGGGGTTTTAGGGCCCAAATTAGGGTTCCTTCCTTGATTCCGTCCCTTCTTCCAGCTCCCTCCGGCCTTCATTTGTTCCTCCTTCCTTCCTTCCTCCCTTCCGAGTAGCCGAGGGACCACGCCACCAGGAGACCCAAAAAAAGGGAGTACGAAAAAGAAAAAGGTAACAAAAACATACGCCCTTGCCTGTAAACCCTGAACCCTAAGCCCTAAACCCTAAGCCTAAAACCCAAAACACCTATACACTTCATCCCGTAAACCCCTAACCCTAAGCCATAGGCCCCAAAACCCTAAGCACGCAGGGCCGCCTCGGGCTTCCAATCCGTGAAAGTGCCAGCGATGTGCAGCCGTTCTTTGGGCGGCGCCTGTGGTTGCAGGGTTTACAGGGTTTACGGGGCTTAGGGGGAGTTAGGGGGGTTTAGTGGGCTTAGGGATTAGCTTTGGAGATTCGGGTTTAGGGTGACGCACACCCCTAGAACCTAAACCCTACACTCCTAAACCCTAAACCCTAGACTCGACCCTAAACTCCTAAACTCTTAAACCCAAAGCCCCAATCCTTTCAACCCCCAGCCCTGAAAGCCCCATACGCGGAGCCTGGCATCCCCCATCCCAAGCCCTCAACTCCAAACCTTCAAACTCTAAATGATGGCTTCCCATAATTCGGGGGTACCTTTAAAACGGGAATATAGGGGGTTGAGGGTTTAGGGTTTCCCAAAAGTTGGGACGTAGAGTTTCCCAAAAGTCGGGGGTACCTTTAAAAAGGGAGTATGGGGGTCATAAAGGGTTTGTTTAGGGTTTAGAGTTGAGGGTTGAGGGGTTTCCCAAAATTCAGGGTACCTTCTTTACCCTAAACCATAAAGTGCCTATAGTAAGGAGGATAATAGTTTGGGGTCTATATTGGGTTCCCCCTGTTTAATTAGGGAAACTACCACAGCAACTAGGTCCCTACTCCCTACGCAAGACTGGGGTGCTTTTAGGGAACTTAATTTAAGTCATCATATCATGGGTACATAGTAAACAATAGGGCTTCCTTGTAATAGTAACTTATGGGTACATCGGTAAAAGGGTGTCCCTATCTCTAGTAACTTCATTGAAGTTCCCCAAGAGCAACCCAGAAAGAATCCCACCGACACGCTCAAAACGCACCTGGACTTCACGGGAATCTACGACAGCGGCTTCCCGAATCACCTGGCGCAGCAGTGGTTTATGCTTTGAAGCGCTGGTTCGCGCTTAGAGTTTAAGTGCGCCTCAACTGGTCCCCATTTTTGGGGGGGTCCTGATTGTGTGGGTTCTAATCTTCTACGGAAAAACTAGGCTTGCGACTGCCCAAGCTTTGGGTTTAGGGCTGACAGATGACTGTTTAAGACTAGCAGCTTGTAGAAGCTTGAGATTTGGGTGGCCTGGGTTGAAGGCTAGGCATCCTATATGGGAGTTGCCGGTTTAAGGTCTCACGTCCCCATGATGCGGACGGTACTATTTTGGGTGTATATTGGGGTCCCCCTGTTTATGGAAACTGCTATACTCTTCCCGAAGTCTGTTGGCTCAGCTTACACGAGGCCCATGCCATGAAAGCCACTGGGGTAGATGTGCGGTTCAGGGCTCGGGGTTTCAGCTTTAGGGTCTAGGGTTTAGGGTTTAGCGTTTAGGGTTGGTTTCAGGTTTGTATTTGGCACAGTGGTCGCGTATGAATTCGGCCTCAAAGAAAACACACTCCTAAATCCGCAGCTCAATCCGCAGCCCATGAAACCGTTGGACACTCTTGGTCCATTCGGAATCCCGAAACATTAGGACAAAAGGCATTGACCAATCAACCATGCCCAACCATGCCCAAGCGCGCAACACAACCCCCCAAGGTGACTTGCCGAACCTGGCATCCTGGACAGACATGTTACAGTCCCCGAAAGGCATAGAATATTTCTTTCGAAGCACAGAAAAGCCTCATGTTGCACCCTCTTTAATGTATACCCAGCCAAAACAAATTAGGCTGTCCTGAATCAGAATTGTTTGAGGGTCCGAGCTGAATCCTATAACGGCATATGTATTAGTAGTATTCGTATTCGTATTCATTTTAGTATGAATATTAATAGTATTGGTATTCAGTATTAGAATTAGGCACCATGAAGCTCAGACCTGACCTTATTTTACGAAGAATAATTAGCAATTCAAACTAAACGTTTTATGTCTTCAAACCTCCATCTTTTTTTCGGCCCCCCCAAACTTGACACAATAGCAAACACCCCAAACGGTTGATAATCCTGAAATATTTCCCCGAAACTTGACGCCATTGCGGGTAGCTTCAGTTCAGCGGGTACGACATTAGACCTCAAAATCCGAATCCCATCTTGATGCCTTCGAAAGTCCTGTGAACCCATGACAAGATCTTTTTCAGAAAAATATCCTGCCCTTAATACCAAAGCCAAAAAAATTCTTCACCAAACCCTTGAGAATCCCTTTAAATACCTTGTAAGATCCGGTTTCAAAATCCCTTTGGCCCTCCTGGTGGAAGTGCTCCGAGGCCAGCATCGCGCGATGCTCGACACCCGGCAGGTACACGAGATTGTACCTAGGGGGTTTCCCACAAACAGGGTTTACGGGTTAGGGTTTAGGGTTTAGGGGTTGAGGGTTTAGGATGTATATCTAGGGGAGTTTCCCAAAATTAGGGGTACCTTTTTAGGGGTCCCCATTATAAGGATCATGGTATTTTGGGGTCTATATTGGGGTTCCCGTACTTTGGGAAACTACCACCTAGGGGGCAAGAATGGGAGCACAGGTCGCAGTATGCAGGTGGCTGTACCTCAAAAAGTCAAAAGTTGCACCATGTCCGATTCGAGGGCAGAGGTTCAACGCACTTTTTTAGGAGGCTGTACTTGAGAGCGCGGGGCTGAGAGTGTAGGATTTTATGTTTTCTAAACACCCTAAACCCTGAGCCCAAAACCCTATAAACCCTAACCCCAAAACACACTTCCTTCTGCCGGACTCACCAAGCTGCTCCGTATCTTTTCGGACCCAGGCGCGACATTGGTCCAGGCTGGCCCTCTCGGCTTGCAGATTTGGAGAATGTGTATGCTTCAGGGAGGAGGGTAGGGATTGGGGATTGGGGACAAGGGTTTAGGGTTCAAGGCTTAGGGCTTAGGGTTTAGGGTTACATTGGGATTTTAGGGTTTAGGTTTAGGGAGGAGGGTTAAAGCTTCAAGGTTTAGGGCTTAGGGTCTATAGGGCTTAGGGTTGAGGGTTTAAGGGTTTATGGTTGCCTAGGTGTATTACACGGACATATGAAGTTCCAGGTTTGAGGCTTAAGGTTTGGGGTTTCGCTTTCAAGCCCCACGCCCCTATCCCTACCCCTGATCCCTGGAACCTTGAACCCTATCCCCGGACCGTGAACCATACTCCCTAATCCCTTATCCTAAACCCTAATCCCTAATCCCTAAACCCTAATCCCCCATCCATTATCCCTAAACCCTAGTCCCTAAACCTGAATCCTCACACCCTGTGAGCTGAGGGTCAGAGGCACCACTCCATCTCCACTTAGTATGGAGTCGGAGCCGCAGGCCTCCATGGGGCTTTCAGTTTAGGGGCTCAGGGTTTTAGGATTTAGGGTTTTAGCGTTTAGGGCTTTAGCGTTTAGGGTTTAGGGGTTTGGGGTATTAGGGTATAGGGTTTTAGGGTTTACGGATTTAGGGTTCTGGTTTTAGGGTTTAAGGTTTAGGGTTTATGGTTTGGGGCGTAGGCTGTTTTGTTATGCATCGGTTTATGGTTCATGTTTGAGGGTCGAGGGTTAAGGGTTTTTGGGGGTTCTGGGTTGTGGCTCCAAGGTTCTTGGCTCCAGAAAGCTTGAAGGTAGGCGTTCAAGGTTTTATGGTGCTGGGGCTCTTAAAGTTAGGGCTAGCGGACAGAGGGCATCGGGGTCAGAGTTTAGGGCTATGGGGTTTAGAGTTGAGGGTTTAGGCCTGCAAATCGGTTACGTACAGTTTAGGGCTTAGTGTTCGGGGTGAAACGACTGTTCTTGTGGCTGTCCTTGCCACAGCTACTTCTTCCGCAGCTTACTACGAGTACTCTTCCTGCGAGCTGTATATATATATATATGTACACACGTGCTATGTTGCTGCCGTAGCTATCTAGCATCATTGCCCCTCGTGTTTTTTGCGGCTACTCTTGGCGCTCATTTGCTGGGCTGTGATTTCCCTACATTGCTGAAAGGATCCTCCTGGCCCGCTAACATACTGAGAGTCCATAACACAAGGACAAAGCAACAAGCTGAACTTCTAAACCATGCACCGCAAAATGCCAGGAACATGAAGGTAACCTTCATCCTTCCATTGGCCTTGACCATTCCGCACTTGAGTTGAGATCCCTCAGGCGTCTTCTTCAACACGGCCTCTGGGGGATCTTGGTGGAATACGGTGTGGAGGATCCAGGGTTTGGAGATTGGTGTTTGCGTGTTGGATCGATGTTCGAGCCTAAACCCTAAACCCTAAACCCTAAACTTTAAACTTTAAACCCTAAACCCTAAACCATGGATAAGTATAGGATTTGGATTGAGGGCTCCGGACTTCAAGTTGAGGGTTCAGGGCTGAGATAAAGCTTAGGGTGAGGGGTTTAGGATTTAGTGGCTGGAGGTTCGATATGTTGAGGCTTTGGTGTTCAGGCATTGGGTCTTACAGGGTTCTGTGGACCCTTTTCAAATTCCAGAATAGTTTAGGGGGAGTAGGATTCAGGGCTTAAGGCGTACCTGACCATCGATCAGTTTAAGTTCTAGTTTAGAGTTTCAAGCTTGGAGTTGGAGGTTGCTCGTTCAGATCGGGATGTAGGATACAAAATGCAAGCTCGCGATGTCTAAGCCTAAAGCATGGGAATCTGGACATGCAGGATCCTTACGTCCGAAGCCTTGGAAATTGGTGAGGGCCACGAGGCAACGGTGGGTGTAGATCATTGTTTACCCACACCTATCACCAACAAGAACAGGATCTGCCTGTCAATCTGACGGTCAGAAAAGGTGCGTATTTTTGTTGAATCGGCAGAGCCCTGCTTGCAAGAATCCTGGAGGTGCTAGTTATCCGTACGTGGCGGACGAAATCCTTCCTAAACCCCAAACCCTAAACCCCAAACACTGAACCCTAAACCCCAAACCCTCGACCCCTAAACCCTGAATCGTTGGCCTCGTCGTCGAAGGCCAATCGCGTGAGGATCTGGCAGCAGTTTTGCCCGGCTCCAGATAGTTTAAGGTTTTTTGGGTGTAAGGTTTAGGATTTCAAGTGCAAGGTTTTAGGGTTTACGGTTTAGGGTTAGGGCTTAGGGTGTATGATCCAGGGTGTAGGGTCTAGGGTTTGGAGCTTAGGGTTTGCGGTTAAGTCACTCAAACTTGGGCACCCTAGAGGCCCCAGTGATTCATGAGGGATCCTTACTACTAGTCTGCTTCGGGGCTTTGGGGTGCTGCCTATCGCAGGCTTCATGCACAACTTCTCCAAGCCCGTGGCCACAACAGTTCTCTTGCAAAGGCCTCGCCCAAAAGGCTTTCTCCCAAATGTCATGCAATCAAGGTTTGAAGCTCTTTAATGCAGACCCATGATTCATAAACCCCCTCCTTTTAAAGGCCTTGATATTAGGAACCCTATTATAATCCCTATTAAGGGGAGGGTTTATGAATCAGGGGTCTACATTAGGCCTGAAGTTGGTCCATAACAAGGCCTAAGGTGGGACGTCAGAGTTTGGTTCTTGGCTAAATTCCTTTCAGAACAACACCTCTAAAATCCGTTGTAAGGAGGTTTAGGGGTTTGCAAGCGGCTTAAGGGTTTCGGGTTTAGGTTGGTTCCCCAACCCCCTGCTAAGCTCAGGATCCACGCCTGACTGGTTACCCTTCTCCCCAGGGTAAACTTGGAATTCCCAAGCTCAACCCCGCTGAACCCCTATCCCTGACGGTCCGTACTCAATCCCAAAAGCTACAGCCTAAATCCTAAACCCTGAACCTGAAACCCAAAACGGTAAATCCTAAGGTAAATCCTAAACCCTAAACCAAATCCGCAACCCCAAACCATCTTACAGTACCAACCCTCAGGGCTTCCCAAAGCAGCAAATCCTGAACCCTGAACCCTATCAGCCCAAAACCCTAATCCCTCATCCCTAAACCCAAAACCCTAATCCCTGAATCCTAAACCCTAATCCGTAGACCCTTAGCCCTAACCCTAATCCCTAACTCTAATCCCTAACCCTAATCCCTAAACCCTGAACCCTATCAGCCATATCCGCCCTAAGCAGATCGAGCTACCTTGGATCGCTTCAGGCGCACGGTGGCCACCTGCAGAGCGTAGGCCTGGATGCAGTTTTAGGGTTTAGGGTTTAGGGTAGTTTAGGTTTTAGGGTAGTTTAGGGTTTAGGGATTAGGGTTTAGGGTCTATAGGGGTTAGGGTGCAGGGATTTCGGTTTAGGGATTAGGGCTTAGAGTTTGCAGGTTTGCGAGTTTAAGGTTATCCGCTTAGGGTCCAGAATTCAAGGTTTGGGTTTTGCAGCTTAGAGTTAGGGATGGCATTACATACGAGAAGGTTAAAGCGGTCGATGTGAATGTATGTGGATCATAAACTTTTCTGGATTGGATTTCTTGCGCTGAGGGAATCCGCTGGCCTTAGGACTTCAACTGTTCGTATTGTTTGAAGTGCAGAACGTGCAGGGTTTGGGCTTCAGCGTTAGTAGGGTTTAGGGACCATCCGCTGTAGCTGGTTCAGTAAAGTTACCAGTTTAACAAGGGCTGCTGAAAAGTGGTATAGCAAAGAGCGTTCAAAGTTCCAAGCTATGAAGGCCTCGGAGCCTAAACCCTGTGGGACAATCTTGGTTATATATATATAGCAATAGTTCAGTTGCAATGTTTAGGGTTTGGGGTATAGGGTGTGGGTACTCAGACGATCAACGTGCGATTGTAGCCCTGGGGTGACCTCTTCAAAATTTCAATGAAACTTCTCCAGCCCATTAGGGTAGGCCTCAAAGGTTGTCAGAACAGTTGTCACTAGGTTTTCAGCATCTACACTGGATATAGCCCTCAAATATAAGTATCCATGTGAGCCCCGTCGGGCCAAACGTAGAAGCCCCTACATCCTAAACCCGATACTACATGGTCAATCGCTTGGGGCTTCCATTCTGCTACATGACTCCCAAGACTCTGGGAAGCAAGCCCAAGTTTGTGTTTGCAGGAATAACTTGGAACCATGAAAGGGCCCCTGAAAAAATCTGTCATTGCTGAGAGCCTTTAAAAGGTTCCATGTCATGTTTTGATGAGCCGATGCGCAGTCTCAAGTGACTCCTACTAGAGGTCCTTCAGAAAAGACTGCTGAGTTCCCAAAAAGGCGAATGCGGATTTAGGGTTTAGGGTTGAGGCTTGTGATCCGCAACGTGGACACGTCAACAATGCCCTGAGTCGTTTGTGAACTTAACGACCTGCTCTAGATGGTTCCCAACCCGCTACAGTAGTACTTGTATGACACGGAATACAGGAACCTCAACATGATTACCAAAAAATATTGTAGTCACTTTTATGGTTTGGGGTTCTTACCTACCCCCGTGCCTAGTACCCGAAAGCCCCTGCACCCTACATCTTGAGATCAGCAAATACCGGGCCTCTTCCGTGGGAACGTTTATCCCATGGACGGCAAGCATCCGCTTGACGGGGATCGAGGTCCTGCACGCGCACGTACTGATCCCTTTGAGGTCCATTTGAGGGAACCTTTACTCCAACCATACAAGATTACTATAGTTGTAAAAGGAATCTGGGATCATAATTTTCATAATTCAGGCGTCTACAGTAGATGGAAGAGGTGAGCACGCCTGATGGCTGGCACGATCTAGGGATGAGGGTATAGGGTCTCCGTTCTCTGCAAGGTCTCTACCCTTGTCGTTAGACCTAAGCTGTAGACGCATGACCAAACATACTGAACCCGAAACCCCCAGATCCCAAGCCCCAGACTGAAAACTGAAAGTCTCTTAGGGTTTGGGGTTGAAGGTTTAAGGTTTGGGGTTTGGGGTTAGAGCTTGGATTTAGGATTTAGCGTGTAAGGTTTCGGGTGTAGTGTGAAATTTCAAACAATAAGTCCTCGCGCCGTTGAAGTCATACAGCGGGTCGTCCCTGTAGTAGCCAGATAAGGTCTTCGCAACGCCTGGTCAATTTTCCACCAGGATGCTTCGCAGGCAATGGGAGAACAGAAAAACAGAATGGAAACTACTACTGGGTTTATAGAGATTGGGGTTGAAGGCTAGAGGTATGCGACTTCGGGTTCGGATGGGTTCGGGCCCTGAACCCTAAACCCTGAACCCTAAACCCTAAATCCTAAATCCTAAATCCTAAACCCTCAATCCTGAACCCTAAACCCTTAACCTTGCGGAAGGGGGGACTGGGTTATAGGGACCATTCTTGGGGATGAGATAAGGACTGCTATGAGGATCCCGGGGCTTTACCCTAACCGTAAACCCTAAGCTCAAAGCCCTAAACCCTTAAGCCTAAAAGATCCCAATACCCTACCCCTTTTGTTGGGTACCTGAGTTTATGTCCAATCTTCTGGGTTTAGGGTCTAGGAATTGAAGGTAATGTAGCCCTCTGATTAATAAACCACCTCCCCTTAGTACGGATTATGACAGGCATCCTAATATTAAGACCCTTCAAAAGAGGGGGTTTGTTAATCACCGGTCTACAACCCTAAACCCTAAACCGTAAATAGTAGTTTCCATTTCCTTTTCCATTATCCCAATATAAACCCAACATATCCCTAAGCGGGTTCATTAATCACGGGTTTACATTATAGCTCTAAACCCTAAAGCCTAAACTCTAAATCCTTTTGCCAAGCACAGGAGGTTAACAAACTTTTGGCATCTCTAAAACCATTGCCTAAACAAGGGTTTAGGGGTTTAGGATTTAGGGTTTAGGGGATTTAGGGGTTTAGGGTTTGGGGTTTAGGATTTAGGGTTTAGGCGTTTAGGGTTTAGTGGAATAGATAGGGTCTAAAGGGGCTACCGGAGGGGTTAAGACGACTCAGCTGTAGGCATGCGGGGATTCCAGCTGCGAGCTCAATCAAAGCCTATGCCTAATTGGTTTTGGGTTTGGGGTTTAAGGGTTTAGGGTTTAGGGTTTAAGGCATTATCTCGAAAGCCTTAATGCCCCAAAGCCAACCGTGAACCCTGACCCTGCAACCCTCAAACCTTTGCACACATATGTATTTGTATGTGCATATATGTATATATACATATATATGTATATATATATACAAATATATATATATATACATATACATACACATGTAAAGGCATATTAGACACACACGTGGACCTTCGATCCCAGAAGACATTTTTGGCGGCCTTCACACCTTTCGATGCGGAGGATGTCTTGGACGTCCAAGGGCTCGTAGGCCACGCTTGCGTGGCTGCCGTGCCGGAACAGGGAACCGGCCTCCTCTTCAAGCATTGATAAGGAACTTAAAGTAAGTTACCATAACATGGGTATATAGGGCATATAGTGTACATAGGGTACAGGACAAGGTACATATGCTATATGGGGTTTAGGGTTATCATGAATAACGAGGACACATGGCTAATAGCATCCTATGGAAAAATCTCAAAAGCAACCATGTTTAGGATTTAGGGTTTCAGGCTTTGCCTCAGTGGCGGAGGGTTGCGGGCTGAGGGCTAAGAATTCAAGATCTTGTGAACTTGCGCTTCGGGGCTGGGAGGTAGCGATGCAAGCCTCAAACACATGCTGGGTTCGGCACTCGGAGTTCAGAGACCTAGGCTTAGAATTCAGCATTTACGCCAAAGTTTGCTTCAATGCTTAAAGCCCCTCTAGGCCGCTGACGCTCAAAGCTCCGTAGATTTTTGTCTGACGCCATGTCCCTCTTGACCACCCTGCAAAGGTTCAGCCTCCTCATAGCGTGCAGAATAGCCAGTCAAGAACAACTACGTAAACAATGTTTTGGGTAAGGTCCAGCCTCCTTGCGATCCTTGCCGGATTTCCCGGTCCACTCTGCTAGGAGTTTGGTATAGTCCAACCTCAGCTCGATTACTGAGCCTATACCCCAGACCCGTGATTAGTAAACCCCCTCCCCTGAATAGGGGTTATAATGGGGATCCTACTGTTAAGGCCCTTAAAAGGAAGGAGGTTGTTAATCGGGGGTCTACATTACCCCGTACGTATCCCTTATGGAACCTCCAAAGGCTAAAGGCTTAGCGCTGAAACCTAATCTTTAGAGACGGTTCGGGGCTTAAGGTCCCTTGTGGCCCCCAAAGCAGGCTGTGTGTGCATACTTGCCCCTGAGATTCAAGCGCTTTAGGAGCTCTAACATTGAGGGCTTAAGGGCTCCAGGATTTTCACGTTAAGGGTTTTAGGTTCCAGGATTGAGTTCGAGTTTGCGTTTTAAGGTTCAGGCTTGAGACGGGGGGCATAGGGTTGAGCGTTTTTGGGGGTAGGGCTTAAACCCTTAACCCTTAACCCTAAACCCCAAACCCCTAAAACCCCTAAAACCCTAAATCCTAAACCCTAAATCCTAAACCCTAAACCCCTAAACCCCTTTAACCCCTGAACCCTTTTAATTAAGATTTTTAGGAGTTTAGGGTCCATGCGTTGGGACTTCAGGGTTCCGGGTTTTGGGCGCCCCCTTACGTAGATTATATATGGCTTTGGGTATATGATAGGGTTTAGGGCTTAGGGTTTATAGGGTTTAGGGTTTAGGGTTTATAGGGTTTAGGGTTTGGGGTTTAAGGTTTAGGGTTTGGGGTTGAGATTGAGGGCTTGGCTTCCAAATGAGCTATAGTCTATAGTCTTAACCCCTTGTCTCCCCCTTAATAACCCCTATAATACTCCCCTATAGAATCCCCTATCTAACCGCCTTCAAGGAGTTTAGACCCTAAACCCTAACCCCTAAACCCCACATTATATAACCCCCTTTAAGGAGTTTAGACTCCAGCTCAAATGGAGCGTACAAAGAAACCTGGCCGCAAAAGTGTTCTTCGAGGCCTTCTCTTGCGTTTGGTCGGTGACAGAACATGGCATCGGGATAATGTAGGGCATAAATAGGGACAACGGAAAAGAATATGGAAACTACTATACACTGTAGGGGTAATATAGGGGCTATATATGGATAATGGAAAAGACAAAGGAAACTATTCTATTATTATACAAAGGTAATATAGGGGTTTTATAGGGAGCGCAGCCCCCCCCTCCCCCACACCCTTAAAACCCTGACCCCAAAAGCATCTGCAGCCTGGTCACCAGCGCGCACGAAAGGAGATGTAGTCAGAGGTGGTCCTATGCTATGGGTTATCATGGGTCCCTCTTCCACCCTTCACTAAACTTAATTAAGGCTAATTCTCCCTAAGCCCTAAACCCTAAACCCTAGACCCCAGTTCAAGGGGGCAGGAGGGAGAGAGGTAGCAGGGGGACCTATGACTCAGGGTTGTCCTGCTAGCCAAAATGCTGGGCTACTTCAACCCAGTGGTGAGGATTCAGGGCGGAGTGGTGTGTGTGGGTAGGGCTAGAGTTGGAAAATTTAAGTTCTTATAGACTTGGAGATTTGGGGGCTTAGGGATGAGGGTCCCGGGATTAGGAGGTCAGTACTTGGAATTTAAGGTTCTTTCACTACTCTGAGGTGGCATTCGCTTGAAAGAAAAAGTTGGCTTTCCAGGCCTGGACGAAAAGAATCCCCCCAAAAAGTGTCCACTAGATCCCAATAGCTACAGCAGAAGGTCATGGTCAATGCACCTGTCCCCCAAATCTTCCTAGAGCAGCCTTAAGCCCTTTCCAAAGACAGTGCCTGTGCCCTGCAGAGGAGATGCCCAGGGTTTGGGGCTTAGGCTCCTAGGATCTTAGGGGCTGAGGCTCTTAGGGTTTGGGGTCTTCGGGTTTAGGGT
>CAJNIZ010008724.1:49831-87745 GCA_905231905.1 Symbiodinium pilosum
CCTGAACCCCAAACCCTGAGCCCCAAGCCCTTCTTCGATGAAGCTTCAGCCCGGCCACACAGTGGATCGCACGGCCTGGGGAGCCCCGAGGTGAGGTGCCCCCGCGGCTAACCTCAAGGGGTCTAGCGTTTTAGTGTTTATGGTTCAGGATGTAGGATTTAGTGTTGAGTGTTTAGGATTTAGGATTTAGGGTTTAGGGTTCAGGATGTAGGATTTAGGATTTAGGTTTTGGGGTTTATGATTTAGGGCTTGGGGTTCAGGATTTCGGGTTTAGGATCCAGGGTTTAGGGTTTAGGAGGGACAAAGGTCCAGGGTTCGAACCAATAGGAGTGTTCCATTGGAGCTATATAGGGTTTATATAGGGGGGTTTATACGTTATGTTGGGTTTAGGGTTTAGGTTGTCAAGTTTGGGGTTTAGAAGCTTGAGATCTTAAGGTGTTAAGTTTGGGCTTAGGGCTTAGGCTTCAACCTCCACGTCCGTTTTGGGGGCAACACCTTCTGTATTTGTGTCTACCAGCATGACACCAGTGGGCACGCAGAAGGCCATGCCGCAAACAAGTTGCAGCCAAATGCAAACCGTAAAACTTAAACCCAAAACCCTGAAACCAACCCCGAAACCCTAGACCCCTAAACCCTAAACCCCAAGCCCTGAAGCTTAGACCCTAAACGGCGTGGCCAAGAAGCTCAAGCTTGCAACTTGAAACCTTCGACAACCCGAAAAACATCATCTGTCAAGCCAGATCCCTGGATCCTCACGACCCTACACATATTCCCTTTTTCCCTACCAGCCCTCCATCAGCTAAAAGAAATGTAATCCATTCACTGAAAGCCCTAAACACCAAAGCCTGTTCCTGACACACCCCCAAGTTAGTAATGGATTCCAGCAGCCAAAGGTGGATGTGCTTGTCCACCCAGGCTTGCCTGGTCTGGCTTCTTGCTTAGGGTGTAGGGTTTAGGGTATGGGCCTTGAATGATAGGGCCCTTATATACCTCTTGTATACCAGATTTCCGGTCCAGGGTTAGGCCCTTAGATCAAGGGTTTGGGGCGTAACGGGTTGGGGTTTGGGGTGATGGCTTCAGGGTTTGGGGGGTGCAATCAGGGCTTCTTGCAACGGAAATGCACTCAGGGGGTAATTCTTCGCCATGTCGGAGCCTCACCCAGCTTTACCAGCACCATGTGAGACGCTCTTCACCGCGAAGTGGTAAGTATTTTGTCAATGAAAATGACACAGCAAATGCAAGGGTTGAAGCAGCATTTGCCCAGAGGCAGGTAACTTCGAGCCGCACAAATCTTCTTACCACCCCAACTCTGGTCAGGATGCTCGGGGACATGTCATATACTGCGGGGATCAAGTCAAGCGCTGAGGATTACACCTCGGCCTCTCTTTCTGGCGAGTTTCGCATGTCCGCAGCAGACGTTAAACCTGAATGTAAGGCCCTGAACAATTCAAGCAGATAAGGAGTGACCTTGTACAAAGCTATGCAGGGATTATAGAGGATGAATATTGGTAAGCAGGCTTCTACACGAATGCCTGGATACCGATCACGACGACGGTCATAACTCAGCCATGGGCCCTATGAGAATCACAATCACCAATGCAGCCGTGACAAAATGGAATCACTGTCCCACCAAAGCCGATACTCTAAATTCCTAAGCCCTAACTCCTAAACCCTGAACCCCAAATCCTACAGCCTGAGCCTAAACCATATCCCTAACCCATAGCCCTACACCCTAAGCCCTGACTCCTAGACCTCAGACACTGCAACCTGAACCCTACACCCTAGTAAAAAGCAGTACTGTTTGTTCTTCTTCCTCGAGCAAGGTTGCCCCTTCTTCTTCACTACGAAGTCCAGGAAGTAGGAGATGACCTGGCATCTGGGCTTTTCTCCGACTTTTTAGCCCCACCCTTGGCGTTGGGCTTAGAGTTAAGGCTTGGGAATTGAGGCGTTAGCGCATACAAGCTTTGGGGCTTAGCTAGGTAGGAATTTAACAAAAGGCTAATCAGCTAACGGTAACCCCGGGTGCCACCCCAAACCGGGTGATATCTCAAGTCTTTGTTTGTCAAAATCCGGGACCTTTTTTGTGTTTCCAGGGGTTGAAGGATTCAGCATTACGCCTAAGGCCTGGAATGTTTTCAGACTTTTCCTAATGGGTCTATCGAAACTCTTGTCAAGCCACGTCTAGATCCCAACTCCTGAGTCCAGGTTCGCAACTGAACGCGGTGCGACGCAAATCCTAAGTTCAAAAGACTATAGCCCGTATTCTATAGCCCCCATATAAAGGGACCTTACATTTTCGGAAGCTACCACAGGCTTGGCGCTTGTTGAGCTAATGCCAGTTAAAACCTCCCGAACCTCTGCAGCCAAGGCCCTGACCCAACCCTGCTGTCTCAAACTACTGGGTTGCTGTTAAGGAACTTAAATTAAGGTATATATAGTAAATAATAGGGTTTCCCAAATATGGTAACTTAATTTAAGTTCCTTAACAGCAACCCAGACTATAGGGTTTTCAGGGCTTAGAGCTGTAAGGTGTAGGGTTTGGGGTTTTAGGGCTTGAGGGCTCTAATCTTCACAGAGCTTGGGCAGTGGCGTGGTTTAGGGTTTAGGGTTTAGGGTTTAGGGTTTAGGGTTTAGGGTTTAGAGCTCCGCTGCTCTACCTACTGCCTCGGTATCATATAGAACTAGGTAGTGAATCCCTATCGCAAGCCCTCCATAGTTCCCAAGAACGGTCCCTATACCTTAGGGATTATAGGGGGTATGGGTTATATGGGGTAATATAGGGGTTATATAGGGATAATGGAAAAGAAAATGGGAACTACTGTTTAGGGTTTAGGGCCTAATGTACTGCCAACTCCCCCAGAATTCCCCAGAGAGGTTTGGGATTTGCGGAAGAGGTCCAATCTTACTGAACTCCTTGGTGTTTCGTAGGAAATCGGAGCATGGGGGCTATTGGTATCGGGGAACCTGTGTTGGGGAATATTATTGAGGATTCCAATGGGACTATTTTTCAGAATTTAGTCCCTCATTCCCTGCTACGCATCAGGGAGTCTAAAGCCTTGTTATCAATCCATAATTATCTTTATCGGAGACTATAGAGCATTACCTGGTTATAGCTCAGGTTTTGCCCGACCCAGATTCCAGGAAACTCGAAAGCCTTGGCAAACCGCTAACGTCAGACTGGCGCACCTTGTTGCCCATCGAGTGGGCAAGCAGGATCACACCAGTTCCACTTCTGTCCAAGGTCTCGATGCTTGACACCTGGGGAAGTCTTTGCGGGAAGGGCGTCTTTGCTAATCTACAGGGTTGCTGTTAAGGAACTCAATTCACGTGACTCTTTTGGGGAAACCATATCAATCAATATAGAAGCCCATTATGGTAACTAAATCTAAGTTCCTTAACGGCAACCCTAAACCCTAAACCCTAGATAGTAGTTTCCATTTTACTCTCCATTATTCCTACATATAATCCCTCTTTTGGGGGTAGCTTGATTTTATGTTCCTTAACAGCAACCCAGTCTAATGTCATGTTGTGCGTTAGAGCATAGTCCATGAAATTCGGAGTCTACAGTCCCATCCCTGCGCAAATGCGCCATACCTATAGTCGACCTTAAGTAGATAGAATATGGGATATAGTGGGATCTTCTTAGAATATACCCAAAGCCATATTCTATCTACTTAAGGGGGACTATGGAGCCAGCAAGAAGTTTGACAAGATAAGCGAGGGTCACTCAAGAGAATTCCTTCACAAGCCTGCCATCAGAATAACCCTGCACCCTTAGACCCTAAACCCAACCCTGGACCCTAAAGCCACAGAAATCAAAACCCAACATCCCGACCTCAAACCCACACATGCTACACCTCTAAAACCTAAACCCCAACAACCCCAAACCCAACTCCAAAACCCTAAACACTAAACCACTTCCACAGCATCTTCCCACAGCCCCGCCAGCTTCTGGAAGTAGCCATCCCTCTTCTCCATCATGGACGGAGCGAAGCCTGGGCTCTTTGTAATGGGGTAACATGGCTTAGGGAACCCGAAAGCGGCCCCTATGAGGCCCTATGTAGGGCTTGGCGGGGCGGGGGGTTAGGGTTCCGGCTTTGCGCTTGAGGGTTCAGGGTTTAGGATATTACAGGTTTGTGTAGAGGCCTTCCGAGAGTCGTGCTGTAGATGGGGGTATGTACGGGTGTGAGGGGTTTAGGGGTTGGGGTTCGGGGCCAATACCTGTAGTAAACGTCTTTAACTGTAGCCTTGAGCCCTAGCCAGAAATCCTTGTAAGCCCTTCCTACTTAATGGCCTCAGGAAAGGGTCAGTAAATGGTGCTGAACCCACGGCTTGAGCGATGATCAGTACTACCTCAAACGATTCTGGGAGTGAGTCATTTGCAACATACAAAAAATGCAAACTCAAAGTCCTAAGCCTCTTAGACCCCAAACCCCATGAATCCCATTCCCAAAATGGGAAGCCCCAACACTCCATATAAACCATAGTCTAAACTCCTCGTATCCCTCTTAATATCCCCTAAAGTAGTCCCCTACATAATCCCCTATTTTACCCCCCTTTAAGGAGTTTAGACTATGGCTCATATAAACCTATTCTGCAAGGTGCCCACTCCAACTTCTGTTTAGGGTTTAGGGTTTAGGGTTTTTGGTGGAGCCGTCCCCCCCGTCGCCCTGGTTCCCTGTGTTTGCCCTTGAAACGCCCAACTCTAATCCCTAAAACCTCAACCCTTAAACCTTCAACTCTCAACCCTAAACCCTCAACCCTAAACCCTAAACCCTCAATCCTGCCCCTGGACCAATCCTAGAGACGCCAGTCATAGGGTGCCGCAATCAAGTCAGTGCCCTCGACGTAGCCCAGCGACTCCAGAATCCGCACAACAGGTGCGAACACATAGCCTCGGTTCTTAGTAGGGAATAAGGGAATACATTATATGTGGATTGAATAGGGATTACATCCCCTCATTCCCCACTGAGAAGCAGTAAGTTAGGTTTAGCTCAAGGCTTAGGATCTTTGGTTTTGGGTTTGGAGTTCATGGCTAAAAGCAAAGGAGTTAGGCCTTCGGATTCTAGGGTATATAGGGTTTCGGGCTTAGGGTTTAGGCTTTGAGCGCTCATGCGCGCGTTGCGCTAAAGACCCCAGACGGCACATCTCCCAACACCCTGGACTCTAAAAGCTCCAACCTTTTTCACATCCAAGAGCCCCCCCAACCCTGAGCCCTAAACCCTAAGCTCTAAATCCCTAGAGCCTAAACCCTAAGCCCTAAACCCTAAACCCCTAAGGCCTAAGCTTTTAATATGCAAAACCCTCCAAGCCGAAGCTTGGAACTCTGCCCAGCTGCTTGCTTCCGCGGCCAAGCCGAAAAAGCCTCAACACGGTTTAGGGTAGTTCAGGGTGTAGGGCTTAGGGTTTAGGGTTTAGGGTTCAGAGTTTAGGGCTTAAGGATGTGGGTTTAAGGTTTAGGGTTTAGGGCTTCGGCTTTAGGATGTAGGGCTCAGGCTCTAGGGTTCAGGGTTCAGGGTTTAGGGTTAGGGTTTAGGGTTTAGGGCTTGGGGCTTACGATTTAGAAAACATATGGAATCTCGTGTTTTGAGCTTAGGGGTGCTCAGGGCTTGAAAGAGTTCATGTTGAAGTCGAAAAATTGTCTCGACGATTCCCTATGGCTTTATAACGAACGCAAAAGAGAGGCTCTCGGGTTGTTAGTCCCTATATGACCCCTATATACTATATTCCATTATTCCCAACCCTCAGCCCTAAACCCCACACATATATATATATATACACACAGCTAATAAGAGAAGCGTACTTTGAAATCTGTCCCAAGAGCTGTCGGGGTCCAAGTAGTTGACGCCTGCGATGCCGGGGACGACCGTCAAGCGTACCCCGGCGGCCTCGGACGTAGAGGGGAGGAGGTCAGTTTTAGGGTTTAGGGTTTAGGATTTAGGGTTTAGGGTTTAGGATTTAGGGTTTAGGGTTTAGGGTCCTAAGGGTCCAAGGACCCACATCATAGGGTTTTAGGGCCCAACTACTATAATATCTACGGTATTTGGGCCCTAAAACCCTATTATTTGGGTCCTTGGACCCTTAGGGTTAGGGTCATGGGGTAGAGGAAACCCTGAAGCTTTTACAAAACCCTAAAGCCTAACTAAACCTACAGCTTAATTCTAAGCCCTAAAACCTATACTGCGTAGCTTCTGAGCCAGGGGTTTAGAGGTGACAAGAAGACTATGTTTGGGGACTTGAGGTTGCCTTTAGGTATTCAGGGATGACGCCCTTTTTAGCGGAGTACGTGAGAGTTGTTCAGAATCTCTTCGTAAGCGAGAGAGCGTTGGGAATACAATTCCCCTAAAAGTGGATCCTAGCCAAAAAGGGAACCTACCTTATGGACGTTTAGGGGACAAATATCTTGAGAAACTACCACATTGGGATTTTCAGCATATTCAAGGTGTAGGGCTTGCGGAAAGGACCCGAAACCCTAAACCTTTGTTTACCAGTGGATTTTCACCAGAGTTCGAGGCGGTGGATGTGGAGCCTTCACATGAAGGTCCCAGGCCTACAAGCGATCATTGAGCGCCGAACAGGTTACTTAGGTTAGGTTCCCCAGTGAATGATAAGGGTAACCATTTTCCGAATATTCAATTTGAACAAGGCGCCCAAAGCAAAAAGGGTAATGTAAACCCATGATTAATCAGCCCCCTCCTTTTAAGGGCCTTAAGACTAGGAACCCTATTATAATCCTACCAAAGGGAAGGGGTTTATTAATCAGGGTCTACATTACCCCAGAGGAACCTAGTAGTAGTGTTTACGGTTATGGCCGCGATGTGTGGAGTGGTTTTTTATCTGCTACTCCGGACTCACAGGTCTGGTCATGTAGACGAAGTTCCAGATTGAGCGTTGAAGGTCTGGAGTCCGGAGTCTGCGGTTGGGATCAGGGAATGCGTGCGGTATGAACCTTATAAGGCCCTAACTTGTAAGCCTTGCGCCTGTGGCTGCAGGCATTTGTACACGGGATATGTCCATACCCCTAAACCCTAAACCCACAACCACCCGGCACAGACGACCATACCATGGTGTCATCTTTCCAAGCCACGTCTCGAGTCTAAGGTTGACTCGATGTTAGAAGCGAAATGGTTTGGGGTTCAGGGTTTAGGGTTTGGGGTTTGGGGTTTAGGGTTTAGGGTTTAGGGTCTAGGGTTCAGGGTTTCGGGTTTAGGGATGCCATTGCACTTTCAAGTGAAGAGCCCTGCAGACTTCGGGACTCGAGTTTTACATGCCTGCGGGTCTAGCTTGGGTCATTCCCCCTCCCAGCAACTGTCCTTAAAGGGGCCTTAATAAGAGGTTCTTATAACTCCTATAACCCATTGTGGTAACAGTTACTGTAAGGGGGAATGACCCAAGGTCTAGTGTACAGATATCCGATGTGCGGGCTGACCTCTTTGCTTGGGATTCAAGCTAACCAGTATAGGAGCCTAGACATCTGGTTCAAAAGCGGAGCTAAAGCGCGCTCCGCCACCAGCTACCCTTGTGACTTGTAGGGAATGCAGGAATGGATCGGTATAGTAGCCCCTAAAATCACTTACCATGCTGTAGTCCATGCAGCATATTCCTCGATTCCCCACAACCACCAGCAACTCAATTAGGAACTCTTGATCACATGCACTCCCGCAAACTGAAATTTAACCCAAAAAAAGGCCCCATGAAAACTACTGTACTTTCACTACACACTTTCAAGGAGGGCCATATGGGGTTTCATGTTAGTTTGGGGGAGGGTAATTGGCGAAGCAAGCCGTGAACCGTAAGGCCAACTCTCATGGTGAAACTTTCTGGGCTTCCGTGCTAGTTTGGGTAAGGTACACCCAAAACCTTGCATACCCCTAGACATCCCTATATAGCCCCCTGTACCCGTACCCCCGCATAACCCTTTTAGAACTCATGTCAGTTGGGGGAGGGTAGACCAAACCTCACTAGGGTATGTTTGGGGGGCGCTAAAAACAGCATTTGCTCATGGCCTTCTACGGATTTTATAGGAACTTAACACCATGCAAACTTTGCAACATGTTCAAACCTACCCCTCATACCTTAAACCTATTGAATCCCCATGTAACCCTGTATCGTACTTTAGCCTTTAAAATGACCCATGCTAACCCCCCAAACCCTATATCCTGAATCCCAAGCCCTAAACCCTGCATCCTATATAGATCCTAAATCCTAAACCCTAAACCACATTAGATCAAAGCTTACTACAGTGCGCCTCATGCTCTGCATCTGCCAGGACCAGATGTTGGAGCCACTTATTCTTCAGCAGCTTCGCCTTTTGGCATAGCTTAGGTTTATGAGTTTAGGGTTTAGTATTTTCAGCTTCGGGCTTGCATTCAGGGTTTAGGGTCTGGGGGTTTCAGGTGTAGAGGCTGAGATTTACGGGTTTTGGCGCTTGTAAGTAGAGCTTGCGTGACTCAGGGCTCAGGGTTTGGAAGTCTCTCGAATCCTGAGGAGGAACTTTTACAGCTTATGTAGGACTTCCCAGAAAGTCCAATATCCCTCAATTAGGAATATACCTTAAATTATATTAGGGATCCCTAATATGATTTAAGGTATAGTACCTAATTAAGGGATATTGGACTTTCTGGGTTCTTGCACCACCTGAGGCCTGTTAAGTATTGCACTTGCTAGGATCTGGTGGAAAACTTGGGGTGGTGCGAGAAGTCCTCCTTCAAAGGCAATATCTCCTCATAGTCGTATAGTCCCCCTTAAGTAGATAGAATATGGCTTTGGGTAAACTATAATAAGATCCCCATATACCCCATATTCTATCTACTTAAGGGGGACAGTACATGAAAAGGCTTTCAGGTGAAAGCTCAGGCTCTACTTTGGATGACGGGTGTTGGATTTGGGGTTTAAGGTGGAGTTGAAGGACTCTGCATTTCGCCAAACGACCTCTATGCCGGTAATGGCCCCGGTACAAGAAGATCCCTAACCCCGTGGCCACTTCAGGGTCCCACAAAGCAGGCAATATGCTCCAAAACCCTACTCTACTTAAACTGACAGCTGCTTTGCCTTTAGTGTAACGAGCTTGGGGTTTACTATGTGGCCAAGGGCTTACCAAGTAGCCTGCGCATCGTCGAAGGTGCCCTTGCTGTGCCTGGGCCGTCGAACGTGCTGCAGGTTTGGGGTTTAGGGCTGGGTCTAAAAACGTACACGCTTGGTTTGGGCGTAAGGGTGTCTCGTGGCAATGCGCAAGGCTGTGTTTTTCATTCATTCATTGCCTGAAGCTGGCTCAAGCTATGAAAACCCACGTCATGCGATCAGGTCCCATGGGTTTCAGATGCCAGCCCCCAAACCCTAAACCCTAGACCCTAAACCCTAAACCAAACCGTAACCCCAAGACCTACGGAGGCCTAAACCTTGAACCTGGGCTCTGGGTTCTCATATGTTTGCACCAAAAAAATGCGCCGAAGCCCTGCCCAAAAATCGCCTGTTTGCAAATTCCATAGTGGTACTTGCAAATCGTATGTCTAATAGATTTCAGGACATTACCTGGGCAGTTTCTCAGCCTATGCAATGAAGACCTACTGTGCCAATGTAGAATTTGGGGTGGGCTTAGCAACTCGGACTGTAAACCCTAACCCTACACCGCTACTTGGGACTCTAAACCCTGAACCCTTCAAAGCTTTACAACCTCCATGTCACAAGGCCGGGGTACATGGCTGTGAAGCCGATACTTGAAAGTCCAAGCCAAACTTTGTAGCCTCTCCATCTTTGGGGGCTTAGGGTTTACGGGCTTATGGCGTCAAACCCTAAACCCTAAACCCTAAAGGGTGCTTAAGGTGTAGGAGTTTGAGGGTTCAGAGGTTTAGGATTTGGGGGGTTGGGGCTTAGCCTTCAAGGTTTTCGGCCTCTCCATCTGAGGGCTTACTGCCTAGGATTGAAGTTTCGGGTTCAGATCTCAATCCGTGCAGCCTTTCCATCTTGGATTTGCATCTTGAAGTTGTAGGCTTTGGTTTTGGGCTTGTGTTAGTTCTCAAAACTTTCTAGCCCTGCCAGGGATTTCGGATTCCAGGCATGTCGATTCCGTGGCACCATGGGAGATTCAGGTTGAGGCACTGCGGGGGCAGCAGGCTGGGGGAACATCAGAATCGAGATTTTGAGGATGAACCCTCTTCAAATTTACGGTTTCTCCCAGTTTCCATCTCAGCTTGCATTTCTTTTTCCATATAACTCTCCATGTTGGGGTGATACCCCTATTCTTGAGAAACCCCTGCAGGCATCAGAGTTGGTGATGTGCACAGCTAGCATGTCAAAAAGAGAAAGGCTTGTTGTCATCAAGATCTCGGGGCTTCACTGGGAAGTAATTAAATCCTAAACCCTCAGAAATGACCAGAACAGTCATCATCAGCACAACAACATGAGCAATCTGAATGCGCACTATAGTAGTATGGGACGTGTAGGCGTTGCAAGCGAATTTGATTGCACCTCATCGGGGCCACGAACCCGAATGCCGTCACTTGGAACTCGGGAGGCTTCAAAGACGCATGCGCAATAAGTTTTGGTCATCATCCCTTCCCCTGGACACCACACTTCAAACCGGCGCAGCATCAGCACAAAAGAGAAAGAGCAGGAAGAACCTGCCAGCTGGCGATTAGGATCCTGTTCCCAAACAGGGATACCTTTCGGGACCCTTAGATATGTAGGGATTACGAGGGGATCCATGGGAACTGCCATATTTCCACCTCAACCCCAAAACCCAAAACCCCAAACCCCAAAAACCCTAAGAGGAAGCCGGCCTTTCCAAGACGGGCAGACATCGCTTTCTGCAACCTCACTGCGCGGCTGGAGAATGGCTCTTGGTGGACGGTGCAGGGTATAGGTTCAGGCATGATAGTTTTGAAGGACATGAAGGGGTTCAAGCTTAGGGTCTAGGCTTACGTTTAAGGATAGGGCATGGGATTGTGGGGATTAGGGTTCCAGGCTTAGGTTTACGGACAGGCGGAATTCATCCTAGTCCACACACTTGATGCGACACTGATGATTTTCTTTCTGGTGGCAGGCTCCAAGGCCTAGGCATTGGCTCTTGAACTCGAAATCTTGACCTCCAAGAGGAAGCTCACCAACCTTATCCAAAAAGCCAACTGCCCTCAAGCCCTGCAACTCTGAAACCTTGAAAAGCTTAACAGTAAACCTCTGAAGCCCTAAGAGCTCGACACTGTGCCGCATATTATGAATAATTATGAACAAAGAGACGCATGGCGAAACTGAGACACTGAAATCCAAAAGCCCCTGACCCTAAATGATCTAACCCCATCACGTCCGGTTCCGGAAAGGAACTTCGATCCCTAATGCTCAGCAGCAACTCTGGTACCGCAAGGTGGTAACGCTGAACCACAAGTTCCGAGACGTGGTCCGCATCTCCCAGCATTCCTTAACCCTACACTCTCAGTAAGGAGGATGGGCCTCCAAGCGCGACGAGCAGAATCCAGGAACAATCACAATCCTTGCTGCATGCGGGAGGTCTCTGAAAAAAAAGTGCCCCCGATGCTAGAATCCTTAACATGGGGACCCTCATAAGGGGGCGATCATTTCAGGCCATTGCCATGTAGGGCTCCCTGAAAGCTTACAGGACACAGGTCTTTGAGCGAAGTCTTTGGCATTTAGTGCTAACTAACAAAACTGGGTTGGTGTGGAGGAACTTAAGCTAAGTTACCAAAAGATGGGTGTATAGTAGATAATAAGGTTTCCTTGTTATACTATCTAAATTTAAGCTCCTTAACAGCAACCCTGAAAAACGATTCCCTGGTGGTGAGGGCTCAGCCCCAGGACAGTGAAGGCTCGAGTGGGGGGGGTCGAAGGGCTGTGGAGGCTGAAGCAGAGCGTTGGGAATGAACTTACGAAATGGATTATACTCCCGAAGGGTTTGGAGTTCCCTTAGGTTTAGGATTTAGGGTTTAGGATTATAGTCCCCCTTAAGTAGCATATGGAAATGGATTATATTTCCTCATATACCTCATATTCGATGTATTGTATTTAGGGGGACTATAGGGTTTAGGGTGCATGGAAATGCATTAGGCCTTAGGGTTAGGGGTTCCCTTAAGTTTAGGGCTTAGGGTTTAGGATTATAGTCCTCCTTAAGTAGATAGAATATTGGGAATCTTATTCTACTATACCCAAAGCCATATTCTATCTACGTGGAACTATATTCTATTCAGGGGGACTATAGGGTTTAGGGTTAAGGGGAACGGGTACCTATACTGCTTCCACTCAAAAATTCCATAGCCGTCCCCATTGTCCTTCATTCCTGAACTCCTGAACCCGAAAAACAAAATACCGTCCATCTCTGAGCATATCATACTATAGTTCTATAATTAGAAAAGCGTTATGAAAGAAAAAGGAAGAATGTCGAGACTTGCCCAAGCTTCTCCCTTACTGTTTCGAATGGCGAAGATCTTCCCGATGTGAGGCTACACTCCTAGCATCCGCCTTCATGACCCCTACAATAGTCCCCTATATAATCTCCTCTATAACTAAGGAGTTTAGATTTTATTCAGGCTTCTATAGCAGGCCTTTATGGCTGAAGCAGAAGCGTTTGGGAACTTTTTCTGTCTGCCCGCCAGCAAATAAATGAGAGGCCTGACCGAAGCTTGCCCTAACCCTAAAGCTTAAAGCCCTAAACCCTAAACCCTAAGGCCTAAATCCTAAGGCCTAAACCGTAAACCCTAAGGCCTAAAGCCTAAACTTCGATTTGCTTGCAACCGCACTTAGCTTGCTGGCGGTGCTTAGTGGGGAATGAAGGAATAAGCAAGAACATGGAAGCTACTGTTGTATTGAGCGCTGTGGGGTTTGGGTTTAGGGTTCAAGGAGGGAAGGGAATGAAGCAGTATGAGTTACTGTCTGGGGACGGCTAGTAAAGAGTATGTGGGGCTGCTACACAAACCTCCAGCCCCTTCTTCCGCGTAGGGTTTGGAGGTTGAGTTTGGGATTTAATGGCTCTAGGTGTAGGGCTTGGTAGGACCATGGGCGGTTTAAGGTTTAGGTTTAGGGTTTAGGGTTTAAGACTACAACCAAAAGTTGATGGACAGTTCTACTCATGAAGGGCTTCGAACGCGGCCTTCGAAAACTTCTACAGGGACATAGGATGTGTAACCATCAAGGCAAAATTTCCAGACCGACTAATGTCATGATAAACCCTAAATCCCAGCCCGAAGACCAACTTCTGGAAAATCATGAGCCCCTGTTGGGGAGTCCCCATAATGAGGGTTGCAAAATGTTGGGGTCTATACTGAGTCCACATGAGGGCACCCTATGACCAGATATTATGCCATAAACCACCCTCAACCCTAGACTGTACACGCAAACTTCTGAAACTCAACCCTAAAACCCTGATCCTAAACCCTGAACCCTAAACCCTAACCCTGAACCCTAGACCCTAAGCTTTGAACCCAAAACCTTCAACCCTACACTGTAGGCCCTATCCGGACAATCAATAACAGCAACCAGGTCGCGGCCGACGTGTACCATCTTTGGGCGCCATGGCTTCAGCACAAATAGCTCAGGGTCAAGGGCCAGTGACTAGTGCAGGGGCCTATTCGACTCACCTAAAGTTTAGAGATGTTTCAAACTAAATTTTGTTTGAAAAGAGGCTTAAATGCAGATTCTACTGCAGCGGATGAGGATTAAAAGGGAATAGGTCTTGTAATTTCTAAGACTACTGTCAGGCTTCTACATTGCGGAGCTACGGCCTCAGGGTTAGGGTGCAACTGACAGTTGGGATGTGATGGTGTAGGTTTGCAGATTCGGGCTGCGGGTCCTGTGGTTCTGCCCTGTATGCTTCAGGTGAGTTCCAGCATGCGGAAGTGTTTACAGGACGAAGGATTGTAGATACATCTATACAGATTTTAGACTTGACGGTTTACAGCAAAGAATCAAGCATAAGATCAGCTGGAAGCTGCAAGCTACCACATGGCCATGTCTCAGGATAAGGGGTTTAGGGGTTAAGCTCTTTAAGCCAACAAGATGAGTAATAAGATAACTCCTAGGTGCGGTTGCTCCAAACGGCTTTCTACTGCCAACTGCCCCTCGCTGGGGCTTGAGGCCTGCAGCATCCACGTGTCACAAGGTGTCGGTAGTGCTCTGGCTACTGCCCCCACCCAGGAACAGTAGGGGCTTAGGGTTCAGGAAGTTTAGGTAGTATTGAGGCTGTACATATTTTTAGCATAATAAAAACTACCTAACTGTTACTGAGGGTGGGGAGTATCCAAGTGGCGTACATCTGGTCGCGGGCAGTGTGCCATCAGCTATACTGCTTCAATCTCAAGATCGAAGAGACGCCAAACTGGCATGACTTTCTGGTCACTCCTCGTATCGCGGTTCTTGCTAACTCGGGGTAGATAAATTGGATTTTCCTGTTCACACCACACATTGCCATGCTGTTGCCACCAAACAAGAGCACACAGCTCAAACAGATTCTATCAACAAATTTGAACATCAAGTCGCAGATGGGCTCTCGTCTTCTGCTGCCTTTGGGAACTCACATTGAATGGCTTTGACTCCCACCTTCCCTCTTCCAAATCATCCTATCTTGAATCATCTTGGGGTGACTCTGTAGAAGGACCCCAGGCGGCACAGTTTTGCACCTCGGAAAAGCGCTCGGATCCGCTCTCTAAGTTGAGTCTAAGTTGAGGGTGGTCAACGTGTTGTTGTGCTCAAGAGCTTCAGCGAGAGCCTGGCACACAAAGGCAACAAAGAGGCAAAAAAGTCCACCAGGCTCCCCAAACACTCACACAGGCCTTCCCACCCTCAGGACCGAGATTGTTGTACTGCAAGTCGAGGGTGGTCAACTGCTGTTGTGCCGGAGAGCTTCCGCTAAAGCCTGGCACACAAAGGCAATAAGAAGGTAAACATTCCACAGGGCTCGCCAAACACCCACACGGGCCTTCCCACCCTCAGCACCGATATCGTTGGCATCCAAGTAGAGGGTGGTTAACGTGCTGTTGTGCTGGAGAGCTCCAGCCAAAGCCTGCCACACAAAGGCAACAAGGAGGCAAAAAAGTCCACTAGGCTCCCTCAAAACACCCACACAGGCCTGAGCACCCTCAACACCAATTTCGTTGCTGCTCAAGTCGAGGGTGGCCAACGTGTCGTTGTGCTGGAGAGCTTCAGCAAAAGCCTGGCACACAAAGCCAACAAGGAGGCAAAAAAGTCCACCAGGCTCCCCAAACACTCACACGGGCCTTCCCACCCTCAGCACCGACATCACTCGCCGCCAAGTTGAGGGTGGTCAACGTGTTGTTGTGCTGAAGAGCTTCAGCGAGAGCCTGGCACTAAAAGGCAACCAGGAGGCAAAAAAAGTCCACAAGGCTCCCCAAACACCCACATGGGCCTTCCCACCCTCAGCACCGATTCTGGTAAACTTTAAATTGAGGCTGATCAATGTGTTGTTGTGCCGGAGAGCTTGAGCGAAAGCCTGGCACACAAAGGCAACAAGGAGGCAAAACTCAAGACCAGGCTCCCCAAACACCCACACGGGCCTTCCCACCCTCAGCACCGATACAGTTGTCCGTCAAGTCGAGGGTGGTTAACGTGCTGTTGTGCTGCAGAGCTTCAGCGAGAGCCTGGCACACAAAGGCAACAAAGAGGCAAAAAGTCCACAAGGCTGCCCAAACACTCACACGGGCCTTCCCACCCTCAGCACCGATATCGTTCGACTTCAAGTTGAGGGTGGTTACCGTGTTGTTGTGCTCAAGGGCTTCAGCGAGAGCCTGGCACACAAAGGCAACAAGAATGCAAAAAGTCTACCAGGCTCCCCAAACACCCACACAGGCCTGAGCACCCTCCTCGCCGATGCTGCTCCACTGCAAGTCGAGGGTGGTCAACGTGTTGTCGTGCCGGAGAGCTTGAGCGAGAGCCTGGCACACAAAGGCAACAAGGAGTCAAAAGTGCATGCACTCTCCCCGAAAAACTAAACCGGACTTCATACCCTCAGCACTCATCATGCCGGCCAAACCTATAGTGTCGATAGAGCTGTCGTACATGGGTGCTGTTGCTAATTTCTACCACAACAACGGCAACAAGGAAGTCCGGAAGGCTCCCCAAATAATGAATGGACGCAGGTCCCTCCTTGATGCGGGGATGTTCTGAAAGAACAGCCGTTTCCGTCTCCAGCCCAGAAGCCTGCCACCACAAGAATGCAAAAGGCGCAAGGCTAACAACAGTTTTTGTTCAGCGCTTTCTGAAAAGGACCGCGCCACTCGCAAGCATACAGAACACAGCTCAAGACTAGCACTTGGCCACGGACACGAACCACCATGCAGCTCAGATGTGGGCTTGCCGTGGTTGAGGGGTGGCACATGCATCCCAACATTGGTTTAGTTGCTGTTACCAGAGGCTACGATCCAACTGACGGCAAGTCGATACCGAGTGTGGTAGCACAAAGTAGAGTGTCCTGATCCCCATCGCTCGTGAAGATTCCGAAGAAATCGTGCACACAAACAAAGCAGCTTGCCATGAGCGGTCCGAACATCAAGGAAAGTTCTCAAAAGACTGAGACATATCTGGGTGGCACCCTTTTTGGTTGCACCTTCAAGTCGTCATACGTAGCGAACTAGCACAACTAAGAGGCAGTGTAGCGGCAGTGGGGTATGGGGCTTTAGGCAATTTTTTAGGGTCTAGGTGCTGGTCACAGGCTCACTCCCGCATGGGACAGTGCGAATCTAACTTGAAAGCTGTTGGTTCGTTCGATCCTTCCAGCTATGGCTTTCAGGAACTTGCTACGCATATCCATCAGGTCAGAGTCACACCAGCAGCGAAAGCCATAAACTGGGCACAAGCTTGGCAGGCAGCGAGGACCCCCTTGGATGACCAGGACTTTGGGCAGCGCCTGTTTAAAGGCTCTTTTTTTGCTGGGGGAGATCCATGACGAAACAGTAGCAGCCACCTGCACTCACCCTGAACCTGCCCCCAAAAGAAGCTTCTTACGCCGGTCTGAGCATGCGAGAGATGGAGGGGAAGGGAGACAGGGAGTGAGAGAGATCATCTTGCCTGTTGGAAGGCGTTTTCGCTTGCGCTTTGTACTCATCGTCGCGATGTTTCTTTGGCGGCCGACGAGTTGCAAATGATAAACGCCATGTTCCTGCGAGCACTCTGAAGCCGGTCACGGCCGCAGTCGCTTCCGGAGATCTTGGTCGTCCGGCTCCGGACGCTTTAAGACTTTAAGGCGAGGGGATATGAGGGGATGTCACTGCAAACGTCTTGAACCCTCGAAGGCAGCAAACAGGCTTACAGGATCTTACAGGTCCGCACCCCGCAACATCGCCAGCATTGGGATGCCGTTCCTCGTCCGCTTGATGCCCCGACTGCCCCAAACCCCGCAGAAGAGGAGCCGACCACTTGAAGAAAAACTGCACGGCAGGAAAGCACCCAGCCCTAAAATCATGCATCCCAATAAGAAGCGCTGCCTGAAAGCTTCTGCAACGACCTAGCGTACCAGGGCGGGATTCGGTGGGATGCAGTCTACGGGAACTCCCAAAACCATGCCTCCAGATCTGAAGCGCAGATATCGTTGTAATTAAAGTTGACGGCGGCGAGCGTGTTGTTGTGCTGGAGAGCTTCAGCAAAAGCCTGGCACACAAAGGCAACAAGGAGGCAAAAAGTCCACAAGGCTCCCCCAACACCTACACGGGCCTGAGCACCCTCATCGCCGATTTTGTTGCCATTCAAGTTGAGGGTGGTGACCGTTTTGTTGTGCTGGAGAGCTTTTGCGAAAGCCTGTCACACAAAGGCAACAAGGAGGCAAAAAGCTTACCAGGCTCCCCAAACACCCACATGGGCCTTTCCACCCTCAGCACCGATACAGTTGTCCTGCAAGTCGAGGGTGGTCAACGTGTTGTTGTGCTGAAGAGCTTCAGCGAGAGCCTGGCACACAAAGGCGACAAGGAGGCAAAAAGTCCACCAAGCTATCCAAACACCCACACGGGCCTTCTCACCCTCATCACAGATGTGATTGCCAGCCAAGTCGACAGAGGTGATGGTGGTAGTGCGTTTCAAGGCTTCGGAAAGCGCCTGGCACACAAGCACAACAAGGAGGCAACAGCCCTGGCACTCTCGGTGCCAATCTTTGTTCCGCTACCAAATGAGCCTCCACCAGGGCCTCGGGTACCAGGGCAACATGGAGGTGATGAAAACACGTCAAAGCAGCCGTATAACCAATGCTTGCCGGAGAGCTGTTGTGTCCATGCCCTCAGCTGCCTGCATCTCCAGCTCTTGGAGGGTCGGATGGTAGCCGATGGCCTGCGACCTCACGAAAACCTAACTGCCACCCAGGCAGCACGCATGCTCGGTGGATATGTATGGATGTACGTGCACGGAAGCCCTGCCAGGTGTAGCTCAACACTACGACTCAAGTGCTGCAGCAAGTGTCGCGGATCCCGGAATTAATGAGCCTGGATGCATGCACATGCCTGATGGCTCCGACTACATGAACGATCTGTCACACTTAGTCTACTTAGTACACGATAGGATCCAGAGCCAATGCTT
Source organism: Symbiodinium pilosum (assembly GCA_905231905.1). Classification (NCBI taxonomy): domain Eukaryota; class Dinophyceae; order Suessiales; family Symbiodiniaceae; genus Symbiodinium; species Symbiodinium pilosum. The sequence continues at coordinate 68,351 of CAJNIZ010008724.1, forward strand.
GCAATCCTACCACCGCATCCCAGATCTTTTCACGCACCCTGCGATCAACTTAGCTTTAGTGGGCACTAGACAACAGGACACTGAGAGTCACGGACCCGGCAGCACTCACAACCACAGACCGGCCTCGCCAAGTGCTTCGGCTTCGTCCACGCCGCAGTCGAAGTTCCATAAGCACAAAGTTCGGAGCTGCTTGTAATGCGGGAGCGCTGCTGCCAGCTTGGCCACTTCTGCTGTAGGCAAGTGCTCAAACACTGCCTCCTGACAAGCCGAGACCTTTTGGTGATAGATTTTGGCTTGCAAAAACTGTACACTTCCGGCATCTGCGCGGTGGGTAAACTTGGCCTTAGACATTTGGGCTTCAAACAGTTCGGGAGTAGTCGGAACTCGGCCTTTCAGGCCAGAGCACTCCTCCTCCGCAGCAGCAGCGTCAATGCGCTGATTCTTGGCCGTGAAGTCTCGGGTTGAGGACCACTCCACCTCCGCCTTGCACCAACCTTGGTCGCTATACGGGACCCGATTCTCAACCAGATCCTTCAGAGGGCGCGGACTGACCGCCTTGACTTGATCAAAATAAACACGCACTTGCTCTGCCGAGTTTTCCAGCATCGCTTGCCAGACAGGCTCGGGGGTGAGACGTTCGATTCGGAACGTCCGTGTGAAATTGTGCGCATAAAGAGTGTGCATGTTGCCCATGGCGGCTTGAAAATGGACATCCTCCTCTGGAGTTCGTTGGAACTGGAAGAGAGACACGTAATCGTAGAAAAGCCAAATATCATCGAAGTAAGCGGCATCAAACAAGGACTCATAATTCACAATCTGTTCCAACTGGAACCGGCAGGGGTCTGGATGTTCCCGAGTCTCCCAGCTGTGAGACACGGAACAAATGATAGCCTTCTTGGGACCTGTGGCCCATTCCTTGATCTCTTCTCTTGAAACAATTGCAGACACCTCGCTGCCATCGGAAAGCTGGCAGGTCTCGCTATCGGCTTCCTGCCGGCGCGGAAAGGCGGTCTTCGCCTTCCGCAGCTTGTAGAAATACCTAAGCGCAACAGCAACTTCAGTCCGAAAGTATCAAATGTCAAAGATCGTAGGTCATTGCATCCTTGCTTCTGATTCCCCGGATGGCTTTGCTGTACACCATGCCCCACCCAAAACCCAGCCCTCACAACATCGCCTTACACCGCACAGCCAGCCACCCTGCATCTCCAACTCAAACCCCGACACCTTTTGCGACGCGGCCTCCCTGGGCAGGCTGGAGACCATCGGGTCTGATGACCCGCTGCGGGCTGAAGGGCCCAAACAAACCCTTCATGAAGAGGAAGAAAATTTCCCCTCTGACCCAAAAGAAAGGAAACTATGAACTCTTCGCACCCCCTCCTCAGCGCTGTCCAGGAGGCTCTGCTCGGACCAGGCCGATGTTGGCATCCTGGAGTCAAGCCGAGGGATGTGACACTTTGAACCCGAAGGATACGGTTCTAGTGCTTGAGAGATGCTATGACCTGAAAACGACCTGATCTGTTCTTGCTAGACGCATGCTTGGAGGTCGTAGGAAAGTCGGGCTAGATCACATCGGCAGGAAGTTCCGACATCCCAAGGGACGGAAATCAAATGTCACGATCCTTCAGCACTTCTGCAGGACTTACCTGCTCCAGGTCATGGACACACTGACCCATTCTCCAAAGATCCCACAGGGTGGACAAAAGGTACCTAAGCTCTCCGTATATTCATAAACTTGCGACTCGTATCATCAGATTGCAAACATACCATCAGCAGGAACCACGCCCACGCCAGGGAGTCTACGTGGATCAACCCCCCATGATCTTGAACCTTGGGGCCTTAGGCACCTTGGGGCCTTAGGTAATCCCCATACATCCCTGCATCAGTCCTAAACCCCCCTACAGCATCCCGGAAAATCCTCATGGGACTCTTGAAGTCCTAACCTCCAACCCAGCTCCCATGGCTTCTCCGGGATAGCTTTCGAAACCCTTTAGACGTTCTTTCTTTACTTTGGGCATCCCCAGGGCCGCTAGCTTGGGGTCTTTCCACTTGGATGTCAGATTAATTTGGGGCTTGCACAGCTACCATAAGCCTGAAGGATACATGGGTCGAACGTCCTAGCTGAATGGATAGTACTGTAATGCTTCTGAAGGTCAAAATGGCGTGGAGTCCGAAGTGCTAGCCATTTGGCTAATTCCCAGCCCGTCCAAGTACTGCACCCAAAGCAGTGCAGTCCAGGATGAACTGGCCCAGGGCCGCGCGATCTTCTAGATCGTAGACCTGACACATGGAGCTTCGATATCTTAGAAGGCCAGGTCTTGCGGCTGTAACCTCCCTTGTCAAGTAGGGTTCAGGGTTGAGGGTTAAGGTTTAGGTTTAGGGTTTGGGGTTTCAGAGTTGCCTGGAGCCCCGCGCCCTGAGCCTCACTTGAAGCTGCAAGACGGTCGCACCATGAGATCATAGTGGCATGGAGCAGCCAGCAAGATGTTGCTCGGCGAAAGCACTCTACCTACAATCCTGATCTAGCCTCAGGCAATGCGTTTGATAAGGCTAATGAGTGTGGCCAACCCTCCAGCCAGTGGAGCAAGCAGCATAATCGTTCCCATCTGAACAGCAAGGCCCGAAGCGACAGTCCCATAACGCATCCAGTTGGCGTTGCGTTCGGAAGCGGGCAGGTTACCGCATGCCGCGCCTTCTCCCCAGCGCTGCCATCTCCCAGGGTGGCTGCCGGCACTTCAGTCGCACCTGGCTGATGTGCTGTTCAGCCATTGGGGCTGGAAGACTTTGTCAATGCTCACCAAACAACTGGGGACAACTTTGCAATACACAGAAACAAATGGGCTTTATCCAATATTACTCCATCACAAAACGACCTCCTCGCGGAAATCATAGGTTCCTTTCGCGAACACCATCGCGAGCTTTCGCGGAAGCATGCTTGCGGCAGAAACCAAGCCCTGAGCTCTCAAAAGAACTCTTGACCCTACGCTCAATTCTATAACTGAAGCCCTTAACCCCAAAACCGCGTCGCAGAAGCTCTGTCGTCTCCCATGGCTTGCAATGCTGAGGGCTTGCTTGGCTTACGCGACCTTTTGCGGATCTTTCGCGGATTGTCGGGTAAGAATTCTCAGACTGATCCTGTGCCTCAGAAAAACTTGCAACCCTTTCCCCTTTGAGCATGCCTGGAAGCAAGCATGCCTGCAGACTGCAAGAAGGGAAACAGTTATGTTTGAAAGTAAGTAAAGAACTATAGCTTACGATACTTCTTTCGCGAAATCCAAAGTTCCTTTCACGCGCACCATCGCGACCTTTCGCGCAAGGCCTTCTAAGCCAGCCATGGTCGCTTTATGTCAGATTCCATTTTAGGGGTTTTTGGACGATGCCCAAATAGACTTCGACAAGCAAGGCCTGCTGCAGCTGAGCCGGTAGCCTTCAGGGAGCATTCTGTCAGACACCGAGGACATGCTGGCACTGGTCTTCTGCCTTGGAAGGGCCTGAAAAAATCCTTGTTGACCTGAGATATCATGAAAAGAGCACCTTGCTTTTGAGTCATGCATTCAAGTGCCTAGATCCACTTGGCCATCCCAGGCTTGCCTGAACACCACACAGTCAATATTTTCTGTGCAAAAACAATCCCTCAAGAAGCTGATCTATGTCAGCGCATGAGTCCTATGAGACCGGCGACCCCTGGCCTCAGGGGGACTTGCCGCTGCGACTGGCGCTGGATGCAAAGCCTTGCAACCATCCCGAAGATTAAGACTTAAGATCTTTTGATGGATCTAGCGTTTTTTTCCTCTTGGGGCTCTGGGGTTTCACGCTCTGGTTCTCTGATTATGACTTAAGCTGGAAGCTGAGGCACTACGAAAAGACCACCTCACTTTGGAGTCATTCATTCAAGTGCCTAGGTCCACTTGGCTGTCCCAGGCTTGCCTCAACATCATGCTGTCAATAGCTTCTGTGCAGACGCAATCCCTTAAGAACCTGATCTATCTCAGTGCGCTAGTCTTATGAGACCCATGTACCACGGCCTCAAGGAAACTTGCCGCAGCGGGTGGGGCCGGATGCGAAGCCTTGCAGCAATCCAAAGGATAGGTTTCTTGAGGGATCTAGCGTTTTCCGATTGGGGCTTTGGGGTTTCAGGATCATCCTTGGGGAACTGCGGAATTTGGAACCCTACATCCATAGCTTCACAAGAACCTGCAAGCCTCACCCAAGCAATTCCTACTGCCCTCAAGCAACGAGCAAGGTTGTCACAAGTACCGCCGATTTACCCCAACAGAATCGTCTGCCGGGGCCCGTAGACATTCTCATGTCTGTGCAAGCAGAGGCAGACGGCTTCAGGGGATTGAGCATTCCGTAGCGATTCCTTTGCAAGCCGGTCCTTCTCCTCCTCACAGCCCTTTTCCTCCTTCTTTGGCAGAACAGTTGAGCCTGGCGCTTCGTCAGATACGTCAATTGCTGAATCCGTGTTAGCAAGAATTTTGCCCCCAGCGCCTCAACACAGCTGCAAAAGAATGTCGGACAGCATCTTCGTGCATGGGCAGGCCTATTGCTGCTGTGCTCGATGCCTGCAGGGAGCATAGCTTGAGACTTCTCTGGCACAGGCAATGTTCTCAGGTTTACGGTTTCTCCGTTCCACCTTGGATTGCAAATTAATTGAGCTATGGAATGACGAATCAAGCCCGTCAACACAAATGCATCGGATGCTTGCGTGGCACCCATGCCGATTCTGTAGACACGCGCTGCTGAGAAATCTGCCGCTCAGGAAAATCCTGACACGCCACGTTGATATCAAAACTACACTCACGTGTTGTTGAACGCGCAAGGTGGAAACGGAAGCTGCGTGGTCAAACACTCTTGCGACATGTCGCTCGGTACCTTAAAGCATGGTGCAAGATACGATATTGCTCTCCATCGAAACCTGCGTAGGTGGGTATATGCCTGCCACATGCCTGCAACAAGTACCCAGCGACAGCTCTATACATGGCTCCACTATACCCACAAAAGACCCAATAAATGCCAACAGATCCTAACCTCAGATGCAGTGCCGGCACATGGGGAAGTGGCTGTCAAAAACTATGGGGATGTCCGGCTGAGCCACACAAGCAACCCAAAAATGAAGCTTCACAGTTCCTACTTGGAGGTTCATGGGAACTAGCAGTCGAATTATGACCCTACGCATGATTGCGGAAACTTAAAGACAGAAGACCATTTCTCTGGCTATTCAACTAGAGTTACAAGACCAGATAGAAGTCAGTCGCTTAACAGGCCGCATGAACCTCCAAGCACGCCCCAGCCCTTGAACCTTTACCATGTATTCTTTAAACAGAACCCCCTATATGCCCCCAGTTTCCATTTAATTGTCCATGTTATTTTCCATTTGCCTCTCCATTATGGGGTAAGTTCCCTATAAACGACCCCAACATAACCCCAACCTTACAGGGAACCTTAGAGTACAAAATACTGAATTTATACCTACAATAGTAGTAATAGTAGCAATGATAATCTTTATAATATACTATTACATACTATGATGCCCCCTCACAGGGAACTTTAGGGTACAATGATCCTCCACACTTCCCGACATCCTCGAAGTTTCCGCCTCCTTGAGTCTTCCCGTCCCTGCCGGGCGCAGACGAGCCTCTGCCAGAAGAAGGTCGGGCGTCGGCTTTCAGGGTTTGGGGATTAAACGGGGTCTAGGGCTTAGAGCTTTGAGAGCTCAAAAACTGGACCAAAGCCCCATGACCTGCTACACTTGGGCTCCCAGATTTCTCCAAGGCTTAACCTTGGATACTAAAGCCTGAAGCGAAAGACATGGGGAGAACCACGAGCACTGCCTGTAACTGCCAGCTTTTGCCTGGATCAGAATGGCTGCTGCTGCGGCTGTGGCGGCTGTGGCGGCTGTGGCGGCTGCTGCATCATCACGACCGCCATCCTTCTCCATCATCGTCATCATCATCTTCATCTTCATCATCAGCATCATCATCATACTGGTGTTACTCCTGGCTGCGCTTGCTATCGCAATTGTTTTAGGCTCTTGCCCAGAATCCGAAACACTTGAACGCCTAAACTCTCGACTTTTTCAACCGCATCAACCTTTAACTCTCGACCACGCCCAACCCCAAACACCTAGACCCTCAACTCGTGGCTTTGGGAATTTGGGCCTCAGCGGTCGCCAGTACAGGTTCAACTGGGACTGGCTTCGCTCAGCTTTGCGCTTCCGCTGCTGGCGAAGCTCCTGCAGGGAGCAACTTTCACTACACCAAACCAATCTTTAGATGTTTCCTGGAGATCCTGTTGTTGTGCGTCTTTTTGGGACAAATACCTGGGCCTTCCTTAACTTTGAAAATGAAAAGAACACACAAAACTGGGGTGCGGGGGGGGGGAAGAAAAAACTCAGTTTAGTGTTGCCTAAAGTGGCTCGACCTTGGAGTCTATGCTCCTGTCCTTGCTCGGGCTACAGAACTGATACCTTCCCATGATGACCTTAAGTGCGGTTTCCTTCTTGAATCGAACTTGAAGCCGGTAGCAGCATGACTGTGATGATTGCTTGGCATTTGAGATGCCAGGTAATTTCCATGTTCTCTACCATAATCCCTATACAGTCCATTATATGTCCCCTATATAACCCTACAGAATCTTTTTTTAGTCCACTTTTTGACCCCTACTTACATAAACCTATATAACTCTATGTAACCCTTGTATAAACCCCATATAAGCCCCTGTGACCCTATACAAGCCCTCTTAAACGCTATAGAAGCGGCATCTTGGTGGGGTGTCAGGGAGCGTGCCTCCACACCCTCGATCAGCAGATCTATCTTGGACCTGGCTTCCCGTCAGAAAACTTAAGGTTGAGGAATTAGGGTTTAGGGTTTAGGGTTCATTGATTAGGGTTTAGGGTTAAGGGTTCATTGATTAGGGTTTAGGGTTTAGAGTTCATTAACTAGGGTTTAGGACTTAGGGTTTGGAGTTCGTTGATTAGGGTCTAGGGTTCAGGGTTTAGACTTCATTAAATAAGGTCTAAGGCTTAGAGTTCCTTGATGCATTAATTAGGGTTCAGCCCCCCTTAAGTAGGAGGAATATGGTGTATACCGGGATCCCATTACCATCTTGGGCAATTCCATATTATATCTACTTGAGAGGGACCATGGGCCCATGGGCTTTGGGGCTTGGGATTGTGGACCTGGACCCTAGAGCTAAGCAACATGACAGGCGCCTTTGGGATTTGAAATTTGGATTCGTGGCGTGCTCAGTCAGCTTATTGACATGGCATAAAGCTCTGACCGTCTGGACATAGAGCAGCATGAAATTGTTCATCCAATGAACCCGAAACTAGCACCACAAGGTTCCCAACAATCGCTCTGACCAAGTGAAGGAAATGAGAAAAATGATCAACAAAATGGTCGAGCCAACGCAGGCTAGCATACAAACACTTGATCCAAAGAAATAGAACTGCGAGCCTAAACTCATGAACATTGCACCCAGAGGGCCTGTAGCTCACAATCCCAGACTGCTGAACCCTCAACCCAAACCCAAAACCTGAACCCTCAACCCAAACCCAAAACCTGAACCCTAAACCCCACACATTCCTGATATCCCCATATAATCCTACACGCACATGCATGCGTAGACACCTATACCCCTAGAAGCCCTCTAAAGGAACCCTAAAGGCGGCTCAACAACTCAGGGTTCGGCTCGAGTTCTGCGGCCTCATAAGCACCAAGGCTAAGCCATGCAGGCAGGCAGGGCTTAGGGAGATTGAGCTTTAGGGTTGAGGGTTCGGGGTATAGGGATTGAAGGGTTTAGAGGGTTAGGGGTTAGGGTATAAGGATAGAAGGGTTTAGAGGGTTTGGGGTATAGGGATTGAAGAGTCTAGGGTTTAAAGATTGAAGAGTTAGGATTTAGATGATGGGGGATGCTAATATGCCAGGCATCGCTACTCATCCAAGAAGGTAACTGACGAAATAAAATTAGGGTTACTTTCGGGGGGTTCCCATAATGAGGATTAGAGTGTGTTGGGGTCTATGTTGGGGTCCCCCGATTTAGGGAAGCTACCATGTCATCAACCTATGCTGGCCACTGTGAGGGACTGTAGTAGGCAGCGAACGCGCTGAAGTACTGATCGTTTATGTTGCTACTGTTGATGGCGGGCATGTTCACATGTTGATGGGCAAGATGAAGAAGAACCGTAAAAAAGAATGCTTGACACTTCAACTTTGTTCATACAGATTGGAGGATTTTGCTTACCCCAACCCCCAAATGAGGATGGGCTCATCACTATCATCAGTTCTATACCAAAGTTGTTTCTACGGAGGCCCTAAACCCTAAACCTTTATTACTTTACCAGATCATTCAAACCCGGGCTAAGAACACATTTGGCATAGGGTTCAGGGCGTGGGGTTCAAGGTTTAAGGTTTAGGACTTGGGCTTATGAGGCATTTTGGGATATTAAATGATTGGGCTTCTCCCTTTCCTAAGGTTGCATGGGTTAAGCCCCTTCTCCTCCCGAGCCCAGAAATCCAAAACGAACTGAACCCATCTCGGAAATTTCCATACATAGAGGGCACTATGTAAGCCCCGTTTACCGTAATCCTTATCATATGGAACCCTGACACCTAGCTTTTTGGAACTCCAATCTGACCCAAAAACTTAGCACGCAGGCCTCGAGAATGGGCTTCCCCTGCCAGAATCAGGCTTCGGCTTCCGACTTTTGGAAACTCAAGCGGGGTTATATAGGGGGATGGTCAAAATTTCTGGCCTGGTCCCTCTCTAACCCCTCAACCCTAAACCCTAAACCCCAAACCCTAAACCCAACCTTACACCCCAAACCCTTCACTATCATACTACCCCACTACAAAACGGGACCGTAGCCGTAGCCTTGAACCCCTGAAGTAAGGTTCTCGTCATAGCAGATGTTCGGCCTCCCCTCCCCCAAACGAACATGGAACTCCCACATGACCCTAAACCCTGTTGGGGTGTATAGAATGTGGGGTATATGATACGGGGATCTTATTATGATATACCCAAAGCCATATTCTATCTACTTAAGGGGGAATGTAGGCTTCAGGGCCTGGGGTTCCCTTTTGAAACAGGAACAACCTTTGTAAAACAGGACCAAAGAAGTCCTCTTGGGACTTCCATATCACCTGGAGGGAGGGTACGTGGCGGATCAAGGGGACTTAGTAAGTAGGTTAATAATGGGGATACATGGGGTTACTACATGTCTTATCGTACTAAGCCCCCCCCTGACCCTGGAACCCTAAACCCCAAACCCTGAATAATGTTTTCAGTTTTCCGTGTTCTTTTCCATTGCTTCCAATTCCCCCTGACCCTCCAAGCACAGGCTCCAAGAGTTCCAGGCTGCCAGAGGCGTATGCGATGCCATTCTTTCTCGTGCTAAGTTGGGAATTGCGAAATGGATCTTTGTAGCAATCCTGTTCACACGCCATCACAATGCCTGCAATAATCCCTATTGCCTAAACCCTCTGCCCAACTAAGCATGAAAAAGTGTAGTCTACTTGAAGCCGCTTTGCTCATTGTGCCTAGGATTCACCCTAAACCCTAAACAGACGTAAACTCGAGCATCTGGAAGCGCACCAGGCCGTCGGCTTTTTCTTAGGTTGCATGCTGGGCCCTGCAGGTGAGGAGCGCACACCTGCACCAAACCTAGACACAAGCTCTGAAGCCTCAACCTTAGCCTTGCTTAGCTAGGAATCAAGTACTGGATCCTTATGGTATAGTCCTTAGAAAAGCCATTCTCTAGTTGCCATTTTCTTTTCCATTCCTGCATTCCCAACTGACCAAAGGTAAGTAACACCAATCCCAAGCCATGTGAGCCCGAAACCCTGCTATCACCCAACGTGTTACTGTAGACCTTCGCCCAAAACTTGTAGAAACCACTTGATTGAAGAATACACCTGCATGTTTTTGTGGAAATATGTTTTATCTACGTTGGGACGTATTCTTCACTTTCTGCTTAGAGCAACTTGGCAACCCCGATCCCCTGCTTACTGCTGTTACGTTACAGTCTACTGGCTTGCTGTTAGGCTGGCTTACTTCAGTTGCAAAGAAGTCAAATTACTTACTGAATCTCAGTATACCCCCATCATCGCATTTGTAGCTTAAGTTAGGTGGACCCCCCACCCTGCAATAGCGGCACAATGGGAATATGAGAGGACCTTAATAACAAAGTCACCACTATCCCTCCTAGCCACTTCTACTGGGCGGGCGGCCCACCAACAGCTTGAGTTCCTTAACATACCCTAAACCTAAACCCTGAACCCTAAACCCCAAACCCTAAACCCTAATTAACCTAATCTTAATCCCAGACGGTCCAGGAAGCAGATGGCCTTCCAATGGGCAGCCCTCTTGGCCAGGCAGTCACCTGGCTCCTGTTACTATTACTATTACTATTACTATTCTTTTGCTATTACTATTGCTATTGCTATTGCTATTGCTATTGCTGTTACTATGACCATTAATAATATTGCCGTTATTATTATGCTATTACGTATTACTGTTACTATTACTATATTAAGTTCATATTATTATTACTATTATTATACTGCGCAGTCATGCCCTCCTTGAAGGATATATTGGAATACCAAAGGTTTAGGATTCAAGCTTTAGGGCTTTACCCTCCCCAAACCAACAGGGAACCTTATATAGAGCCCCGTTAATGGTCAGGTGTCGTTTATAGGTCTCTTTGTCGTAGTTCCGGTAAGGCGAATCACAACAAAAGCAGTGCAGCGCATCTTGGATGACCCAAAGCCCTGAGACCCCACTCACTAATTTCAGTCCTCCTCGTCCTGCCTTGGTTCTCCAATGCTGGATTCCGATACCTGCAGGTCCCGACTGACAGGTCCCCAAACTTACCTTTGGTTCGCTAGGAATGAACGCATCCTGATAGTAGTCCCTATATAATCCATTGCAGTAGTTGCCATGCTCTTTTCCATTCCCAAACCTTAAACCCTAAGCCCGTTCTAGTGGTTTCCATTTTCTTTTCCATTCCTGCGTTCCCAGCTGGCCAAAGGAAAGCAAACTCAGGCTTCTGCGCCTTTTGCCTTTTCACCCTGAAGCAGCTCAACAGAGCTGATACGAGCACTGCATTTAATTACATCATCATTATCATCATCACGACAGAAGGCTAGCATCAGCAACAACACGTCTGACTAGCAGCAGATTGGGGCAGTGAGCGTGATGAGTGGGGAAAGAAAACAGGAGTTGCGGGAATACGATTGCCCACAAACAATGGATGTAAACATCAAATTTTCCCCTGCCCCCCGCCATCCCCAGTGGTCCTACGGTTCTGCTTTGGAGTGATGAAAAGTATCTCCACCCCTCTTGCGGTCCTGTGGTCTGGGTTTGGGGGTATTTCTGGTGCTGGAAGTGCCCGAAAAACTGCAGACACCAGATGGACACGAAGGTAGTGGCTCTATGGTAGTAAGTATTGGCGCGCACACCACGACATGGGACCTCAACAGATGAAACAGCGCATTCCTCTGCGTTTTGCTAGGCACAGGAATAAGACAAGAACAGCAAGCGCTACCTGACGTTTCCTGACATCTTGCCTCTGAAATTTTTTGATTTCCCAAAACCCTCCCGAACGAATTGCACACCGCTAGCAAATGGAAACAGAAGCATTTCTGCTTCCTAATGACCGAAACACATCAAACGTTCACTGGGGTTTTGTGACAGTTTGCATCAGCAACCCTTCTGTTTTTTGTATGCGGCCTGCACATGCACCATCTCTGTCACTTCTGGCACTCTTGAAAGATTCGGTCTGGCTGCTTGTAAGGCTCACAACGACACCCAACCCAAAACGCAGAGTCTCTGAAAATTCTTTCCAGACTTTGAGGAGCCCACAGTTTCGGGTCAGATCCAGGTCCGGTGGCATCTGTTTTCCTGTGCTGAGAGTCCTGGCAAAACAGTTGTACTAGTCCTCTGCAAAACATGTAGAAGAATCCATGATAGGTTGACGGTTTCGGCTATCAAGGGCTCCTCCAGCCAAATGCTTCTTCCTCCCGAATGCCTGTACGTTCTTAGAGCATGTCTGGCAACTTGCCTGACACGCCGTACAGTTGTTAAGCCCATCAACCGCGACCTTGAAATCCTTGCGCATCGCGTATTCCCAAATACAAGTGCTAGTTCCCTTTTAAGTTCCTACTACAGTAACTATTAAAACAACTGCCTCCTAGGCCAGGGTTTGGGACTACCACTCGAAGCAAAGTGGTTGAGAATGATCTGGACCACCACTGGGCGATGTTATGGGGTAGAGATCTGCGTGTAGCCGCTCCTCTTGACAGGAACATTGAGACATGACGTTTGGCATTGCGGTAGCAATGAGACATGCCTGGCAACAGGGCTACCTCGGAAACCACGAGGATCCTACTGCAGAAATGTTACATAGCCGTAAACCCTAAATCCTGATCTGGCCTGCCATGCCGCAGCATCAGCCTGTGCTTGCTGCCCAGCACTGGCCTGCACAGCATGATGTGGGTTGCGGTCTTGGGGCCTTGGGTTTACGAAGATTGGGGTGGCCTTTGTCCTTTTTGTTGTAATTGTGTTTTCTGGTGGTCTACATGCCAGGATACATTGATGCATGCATATATATATATATACACACATGTATGTGTATACAAAAAACATAAGCACATATGTATGAGCATGTATACAACATATAAATAGGTTTCAGAGGGCGGGATTTGAGGGCTTCGCATAACAAATGTATTCTCAGGGATCCTACAACCTAAACCCTAAACCCTAAACCGTAAGTACAAATTTGAGATTTGAAGTCTCCAGAAAGACGGCAGGCCTAAATGGCGTGCAATCCACATGAGCTAGAGTCTAAACTCCTTAAAGCGGGTTTGATAGGAGATTATATAGGGGAGCATTATAAGTGCTATTAAGGGGGGTACTTGGAGTTTAGACCATGGCTCACATGTACTTGAAGAGTCAGGGTATCCACGTACTGGGTCTCTTTGAGAATAACCCACCTGCTGTTGATAAGCATTATTTACCTCTCGCAAAGTCGTCCCAGCACTCAAAGTATGCCCCTCTTGCCCTGGCAGGGCCTGGGTAGCTTCGCCGGCCAGTGATGCCGAATCAGTTGCCATCGCTGACAGCAGATCCCAATGTTCGGAAACGATCTGTAACTTTTGTCTAAGGGAAACTTGTCCCGGACGGGGAGCTTGTAGTGCTCAAACCCCCAGCTGGTTGGGGTTAAGTTGCAAGCCCCAATATACCAGAACAGTGCTCAAAAAAATGCAAAGGTTACGTACAATGCCTTGTTGGCGAGCCTTCAGGTCAATTTCGTGACAGCATTCGTGGACCACATCAAACCCTCGACTTCGTGGGATCTTCTTCATCATCCCTTGCCCCCTTATCAGACAGCCCCGAGCCGCCGGATATAAAAATTATCTCTCAGAAAGCTCAGTTTCTGGGGAACATGCTTAAAACTTGCTTGTCCTCAGCCACAAGCTCTTTGAAAGAGTGTGCCGACTTGCCTGGTACAGATCAGCTGCTGGCTCCGCAGGTTTCACATGCTTTGGGGTTAGCACTGCAACTGTTGGCTTTGGTCCTTGCCGATGTTGTCACTAGTGGACATTCTGCAAAGCAGTTGTTGAACACGAATGCATAGTTGGGCAAGCCCAGGGGTCGATGTCACTTTTCTCTCTCACCGGATCTGCTTTATGCTTCTGATGTTCGGCAACTAGACAGCATTCCATGAAGTGAAGTCTGTACATGTTGGACAGTGTCTCAGTTTAGGATTTCTCAAGGTGGGATTTGCCTTTGACATACCCGGATATTCGGATGCTTCTTACAATACAATGATCCAGACACAGGGATCCCTAGTTTACGTGATGCTGATACCTACATAACCCTATGTAATATAGCAGTTTCCATTTTCTTTTCCAATATCCCTATATAACCCCTATAACAGTTTTGTTGAATCCCAAGCTTAAGAAGCTTAAGCATGCTTGATGATCCATGACCCTGCCTTTGGCACGGGTTGCCCAGAGTTGCCTATACTGGCCTTCTTCAAAGGAGCAGGCACTTGTGGCAACTGCTGAGGCTTCACTAGTGGAGGCCTGTCACCAGGCGTGTAATAAATTGTTCTGACGTTTGCGCTTTCACACCATGGACAAATCTTCTTTGGATTGCCATGCTCGCATTGCTTGCTGACCCACTGTTCGCCGCAGTTCTTGCACTCGATGATGGGCGCATAGGGTTCCGTGTTCTTGTTATAAACACTTGTCCAATTCACATGAGAGAAGCGCGACTTCATGTAGAGGAGAGCATTTGTTGCCAACCAGACCAACAGCAGCCCGAACCCAATGGAGTCATCGATGATCTCCTAACTTGCGTTTGAAAGTCCTTTTAACTTATCTCTGAATGGGGTCCCTTACAAGACAATAAGGATGTTCAACAGAAGCCAAATCAGTACCCAGGTTCATACTTGCGACTCACGTCTGCCAGTTCTTCCTCAGACTGAAAGAAATAGCCCACCCAAACTGTCTCGAGGCAAATTATCACTTGGAAGCTGCAGGCAAAGATGATGTAGATGTCCGCTGCTGTGAGGTACTGCTTGCCTGACTGCGGCTAAACCGCATATGAGTTTTAAGGTGCCGAGGCTAATTAAGGGCTTGCGGAATTTGAAAACGCCATGGCTCCTGCTACCAATCATACCATTGCTGCTCCGACTATTTCTTGTTCCTCCCCTGCTTGCACTTCTTCCATGCCTATCAGGACTACTACTACCTCATGCATCTGCTTGCTGCAGCTGCTCTCCTCGTGCTCTTACTCCTAGTTCTGCTGCTAGGACTACAGCGACAACAACGACAGCTGCTACGATGCCGATCACTAACGCAAGATGTCCAACAACTCCAAGAGTAGCCAATTCCGCTTGATTGTTGCTATTTCTTGTTTTCAGTGTTTAGGGTTTGGGGGCCAAGTTTAGGGTTTGACACCAACCAGCAGCGAGTTGCGTGGCAGTGAGTCACCAATGACATAACGATACGCCAGCACAGCCAGGAAGCAGGTGCCTTGCCCATCTCTCAAAATAGGTTTATATAGGCTTTAGGGTTTAAGGTCTAAGCTCCTTACAGGGGCGTTACATGGGGGGGTAACGTAAGGGTTGATAAGGGGGATACTAGAAGTTTAGACCATAGCTTACATGCACCCCAAAATTAGATGTCTACAGAAACCCAGAAACTCCCCATTTTGGGGACATACAGCCCAGGCTAGGTTTTTTGGCCGAAGAGTTCGGACTTACAGCATGAGGCTCAGGGTTGAGGGGTTAGGGCTGAGGATTTAGGAGATGTTAGGGGTCCCCTTTAAAAACACTGCAGCAGAAATTTTGGGAAACATCCGTTTTGGTCTGGATCTAGGGGTTGAGAGCACGCGAGGCCATTCTGAAGAAGGGCCTGCAATGCACCCCCGTTCTCCTCTCCATGCGCAACTGCGTCCCTGCCCTGTCTGCTTGGGGCAGCTGCGGGGCTATAAGGAAAACTAGACTCAGTGCAATGTCTCCCCTCCCCAAGACATGAAAGGATTCACGCGCAAAGTGCAACACTAGCTGAGCGTGCTTCAAAATTCACATCTGAGTTAGCTCTGACCAATGCACAAGGCGTCAAAATAAGTACAGAAAAAAAGTGGAACAGAAGGCACGCTAGTGAACCTTGGAATTCCAGCACCAAAAACGGTAATTGGCGCTGAATACTGTGCGTATGAAATGGGCTTCCGGTTTGGGGTTTCGGGATGCTTTTGGGTTTGGAGATAAAGGGTTCAGGGTTCAAGGTGTAAGCATGTTCTTGGCGCACAGACAAAGCTTTTGTCACGTCTGCGAGTTAGGGGATGTAGGTATAAGGGTCAGAGTTCAGTAGAGTTTAGGGTTCAGGGGCTTAGGGGCGCGGGGTATAGGGGTTTACGGGTCTAGAGTTTCAGAGGTCTAGCCCACCCGGGTGCTCTTACGCCGCCATTGTAGCCATGCGGACAAGGTCGTGCATACATCCACTCAGCAATGCCAAGAAGTGCGTGCAACAACTACACAGCAAAAACCATGGGAACCCACCGCAAACCACAACTACGACAACACCACCAACAGCAGTAGCAGCAGCAGTGTCAAAACATGCAGTTGCCTATGGGAGAAGAAATGGTGACAACTTTTTCTTTCGTGCTCCTACATGGTCCATACTTAAACCAATAATGGTCCCACAGAAACCTCGTAGATTTCCTACGTACTTTGTTCAGATTACCGAAGGATTAAGGTTAACAAAATAAAAGAATATTTTCAAACATACCCCTGACTACCATATCCCCTTGAACTGAACCGTACACCCTAAATCTACATCCTACACCCTACACACCGTACAAACTGAAGATCCCTGAAAACTCGACCCAGGTTCTCAAGTGGCCGAGTCGTCCACTTGTATCATCCAGCGGAATGAAAAAAGCACAGAGGCTAATGATGTTCACCAAGAAGACCATCACAAGAACGCTGTGAAAGTAATAGTCACCTCCACATGCCATCCAAGGGACTCAATAAAAACCATTGAAATAAGAATGAGCCATCATTTCCATCTATTCCTGGTTTTTAGATCATGCTGAACAGGAGCTGGGTCTACATGCAGCATGTGAGCCGGCAGAGAAAATGATTGTGGCTATTTGGTTGTCATGGTCACAGCGTCGGCGAGATATGTTTTGGTTCAAGCATTCCAGTGCTTGAGGATTAGAAAATTCGTCAATGCTACGCATCTTGACAAACCAGGGCTGCGCAGAGACTCCCACAGCTCTACGGAGCAGACCATAGAACACTGGAGTGCTCCAACAGCCCAGCTGCTGGAGCGGTCCAGGAGCACTCCAAGACCCCAGAGCACTTCAATGCAAGGGCACTCCACACAGGTGCACGAGTTCAAGCTTAAACATGAAGGTGCTCATGTAAGGGTTCGCCTCTGAGCCAATACGAAATGACACAGCGATTTCAAGCCACCGTGGCTCCATACTGTTTATGGCTTAGGTTTCGCAACCAGCACGCGCATCGAACTGTGGCGGGAAACATTGAGGATGTTGCAGGTGCTGCGCGGCTGCATCGGCCAAATCTATTGACTCCAAACATAAGGAACCCATAGTGCTTGCACGCCGTTATGGTGACACCACATCTCTACACCAAAGACAAGCTATGTTGACAAATTATGTGTTCTGATTGAGGAATGTCTACATCACCTGCATTTAAATCCTCTGCGATCGCTACAACGTACTTGAGCTGCTTATTGCGGGCTGACCAGCACTTGCAAACAAAGCCACAGGGCACCTGCAAACATAAAGCCCAAAGGAGAACACTCTACACCCTGAACCCCGGGCCCGAAATCCCAGTCTGTTGCACCTCGACGTTGGCAATGCAAAAGGATGTTGAAGCAAGAGCGTTGAACCTCGAATGGGAACTCCCTGGCCAGCACAACGTTGCAACATGTCGGGCGGGCGCTTATTGCAAGGACTAGTCAAACACTTGGATGGGAACTCTATGATTTCAACCCGCAATTTTGGCGCTTTGATGTGCCATCCAAAAAGTGCGGTATCTTACATTTTAGCTTACAAGAAAATGGCAGACTCTGCCAGTGCCCACCATTCCCCGCATCGCATGCGCATACTTTCCATCCTCACTGTGAAGAAAGAAGACCGCAACCCGCTGCGTTCTGGGGGAATCCATACTTCGGCTTCCTTAAATAGGGGGAACCCATCCTAGACCCTAAAATACTATGATCCTTATCATAGGAAGGCCAAAAGAATTCCCCATAGGATCAGTAGTCTAAACCCCGAGTATCCCCCTTAATTACCCCTATACTTATAATCCCTATGTAATCCCGTCTAAGGAGTTAGAACCTAAACCCTAAACCCTGTATAACCCCCCTTCAAGGAGTTTAGATTCTGGCTCATGTAATCTTGGGAAAGCCCCACTTGTGCGCGTCCAACACCTCCAACACCCTTTAATCAACTCTTTGAATCAGTGTCTGCTTGGAGAGGGCTTAGGGTTTAGGGTTCAGGGTTAGGGTTCAGGGTTCAAGGTTTAGGCTTTAGGCTTTCGGCTACTTGGAGGTTCAGGGGAACTTAGTAAATAATGGAAAGAAAATGGAAACTACTCTATGATCTAGGATTCAGGGTTTAGGGTGGGTGAAGGTTCAGGGGGACTTAATAAGTAATGGAAACTACCATACTATCTGGGGTTTAGGGTTCAGGTTTTAGGGTTTGGGACCAGGGGTACTTAGTAAGTATACTTAGAGACAAGCCATATAGTAGCCGCCGTTATGCCCGCTACTAACCTACTTAGCACAAGTGATAGGTTTAGAGGGCTGCTTCATTTTCTTGGTACGGCCCATACTCTCTGAGCACTAAACCCTAAGGCCTACACCCCCAAAATCCGGGGCCTACACCCCAAACCAGAAGCCCGAAAGCATAGACCATCATCAGCTGCCGCGATGACTTGTTTGGCTGTGAAACTGACATGGTAATCACTCTACTCCTCGGAGTATGTAGTTGTTTCCTAATCTTGAGAAATTTTGACCCACAGACTATGGAACGAGGAGGTATTTCCATACCCCATGAATCGCAATGTGTCGCTGTTTATGCAGTTACAGAATGACGGAGTGTGGAACAAGAAACCGAACACCCATCCATTCACTATGGATCGGGCATGGAACAGATGTCCGCACGCCTTGTTCCAAGCCCAAACGATTCAGGAAACATCCATATTGGCATGTAGGGATATTCGCTCCCCCAAAACTAGCAGGGAACCCAAAAGAACCGGTTTCAAAAGAAGAGTGATCTGTAAGAGTCCCCTTTTGGAGTTCCACATTTGAAGCACAAAGGCCGCAGTCTGATATACTTGCAATCATATCCACAGTACGACTTACTGGGGATTAGTAGGGAAAGGGGAATAGAGTATATCTGGTTTATGTCAATGCAGGGATTCTATTCCCTCATTCCCTACTCACCACCAGTAAGATGAATGCAACATCAATAAGCTCACCGACTGTCATGCTTAAAAATGTGCCCTCCACAAATCACCAGAAATCATAGCCAGAGCCCAGGTTGTTCGGACCAGAGGGATGGAAACAGCTTGCCGAATTCCTGCCTGTCACAATGCCGCACATAGACTGTGCATTTTTCTTGTATGCTGGTGTCGATGGCCCACATGTCGCATACCCTAGGTTTCAGGTTGCCATGAAAAAAACCATTGTTCCACTATGGGCTATTAGACCCTTAAGGGTACTTTAATCTACCCTTAATAGGGTCCTAATAGGGAATTTTGGAGTTTAATAGCCCATGGTGGTTCGGCCCCACCCAAAATTCGCCGAGGCTATCCAGCCTCAGGGCGCTCAGAACCCTCTAAAAACCCCCTCTACT
>CAJNIZ010008724.1:87845-108438 GCA_905231905.1 Symbiodinium pilosum
CCCGCCCTTCCCCCCCCCTCCCCCCCCTTTTTTCCCCCAACCCCCTCCATGAATGCTGGAACAGGCATGCAACAAACACGTCTGAAGTGAGGCTTGCCTCCGTTACTCCCTCGACTCTAAACCCCACGTGTCGACCACATGCCATGACCTATTTGCGTGCTCGGCGCCCCCCCAGCCGAGGCGGGCGCGCAATAGCGTTTATCATTAAAAAGGCATTGAACACCTAAAAGCCACAAACCCCAAACCCACAAAAAGGCGCATACTAATTTATCTGAAGCCCAGTCTCTGCGAGACTTTCTTGGCCCAGCTTTTGAGGGGAACAAACCTCGCAGCAGGCCAGGAACAACTCAGCGGGGTTTGCATTATCATGATGGCAGTTCCAGTAGAGCCCACCCCCGCAACCGCCCCGGCCACGACGACCACCACCACCACCACCACCACCACCACCACCACCAGCACCACCTCACAAACGCAACACAAACGAGTAGAAGTAGCATAAGAAAATCCATATGAAGTCACATTTGCCATCGCTGGAGCAATCGGAAATCAGCACGACAAGCCGGAAGAACATCTTTGTAATGCTGATGAATCAGTGGCATCAGTGTTGTACAGGTTCAGCCGCTCTGGGATTTGTAGTTGAGGGGTTTCGTTCAACTTCTACTTGCTTCATTTACAAGGTGTGTGGGGATCAATGAATCTTAAAGGGAATCTATGAGAGATGGGCATTCCACATGCTCGTCTAACGCCTCAGGAACAAGTCATCTGCAACCCCCGTACAAGCCCGCGGAACCCATCAAAAGTATTCATCTCACTACAAACCTAGGCCCCAGCCCTCTGCTAGAGGAATCAGAAGATTGCACAACTGAGCTGCAGCAAAAAAAACTTCGCCCAGACCCGGCCAGTCCTCATTAAATGAGAAATCGAATTCGAAGAAATAATCGCTGGGTACTGCCACCCCCTAGTAACAATCTATAAGAGGGGTCCGATTAAGGGCTATATATAACCACATTATAATTATCATCCAACTGTTACTGAGGGGGTACCCAATAATCACTCTTTTTCGGAGTCCCTATGATGGATGCTTGAATATTGGGGCACCTCAGGTGGCTCCATTTTGACGACATCCTACCAATTTCCAATGATGCTCATGCCGACATGTTTGCGCGAATGTCTGGATCTGGCTCATGTGGTCCTTTGCAAACAGGAATGGCAGCCAACACTGCTACAGGATTGTCTGAATAAGGTGCAGGTGCAATATGGCCCGAATACAGAAGAACTTAAGTTCAAAGCCTCCCCAACCAGTGCACCACTAAAAGCACCCTAAACCCTAAACCCTATTCACCCAAATCTCAGGCTGATGAACTTTTGGTTTCCCTTCAGCAGCTCTAACCCGTCAATATTGTGCAGAAGAGGGGCTGGAATGTCTCGATTGGCATTTCAGCTGTGACTTTGATCCTCCAGGAGGTACCCTGCTTGGGTTTCCGATCTAACCTAAACGCTAAACCCTAAACAATTAGGATTAAGAGGTTCCTAGAATGTCGTAGCAAGACAAGAACCCGGGAACCCCTATTTTTGGAAGTACTGATTTAGGTGGGTTTAGGGTTTAGGGTTTAGGTCTAGGATTCACCGGAGCACAGCTCCCATGACGGTGTTTAATGTGCGCGGCACTCCACCAAGACTGTTTGAGGTGAACGACACTGCTCGATCATCGGGTGTAGGGCTCGTGATGTAATGCTGTTTTGGCATTTAGGGCTTTTGGTTGAGGGCATAGGTTTGGAGCTGTAGAAGCATGAAGATATCAGTGAACACGCCACAAAAAGATAGAATCCATCCAGAGATGAAACACATGCATTCCGACTTTGGTCAAAACCGCTACTCATGGAATCAAGCTTCCATGTCTCTCCATTGCATATCCTTCAAAACGAGCCGTCAGAAGCGCAAATGAATGGGCAATCCCAGTACAATCCTCTGGAGCGACCGTTCGAATCATGCTGGCTTAAGCTTTAAGGACAGGGTACATCATGTTGAGAAACCCTTCCGCCCAAACCCTAAGCCCTTAGTCCCTCAAGGGCACCTCCTACGGTTCCGTCGATATTCCGACTTAGTCCCGGAAAGTCACCTAAGCCTGCACTGCTTGTGAACAATACCCTAAACCCTAAACCTCTTGAGCAAAATCCCCACGGGTGTATGTTTCTATTGCGATTTTGAGGGTATACGGGGGTATATATAGCCATCTAGGGGTAGAGAGGATGTGTAAAGGTTTTATCGAGTACGAGTAGGGTAATAATGGAGAATCAAACAGAGAAGAAAAAGAAAATGGAAAAGGAAATGGAAGCCAGGAGAATACAAGGGTTCATAGGGGGAAAAAAGCCTGCGTGACTCAGAGTAGCTTATACCCTGGGAAGTCCGGGGTTGTAGTATACTAAGGTGATGCAGGATTTTCGGATTTTCGTATCGACAGTAATTCATGGATTCTGTAAAGTCTCAGACTCAGGTCTAGCGGTGATTTAAACTTTTTTCAGGCTTCCGGCAGGGCCAAGGGTCTAGAATGGCGGCTCACAAGTAGGGCGCCCTGAACGGTAAACCCTCAACCCTAAACCCTAAACCCTATACCACACCAAGGACTCGGAATGGCTAAACTCTCTAGCACTCAAAGCAATCGCAATCGATCCTGCAAAGTTGACCGTCCAGCGGAAAGCGTTGCAATTCCTGAGTCATCCGGCTGCTACTATTCAGGATTTAGGAGGATTAGTATTCAGGATTTAGGGTTCAGGGTTTACGGTTAGGAGTTTAAGCTTCAGGGTTTCTTGTTTTGGGTCTTTGGGTTCAGGAATTATGTGGGATTTCCAAGATTGGGGAGTACACAGCTGATTTGGCAGACTCTTGAACCCCCAACCAGCACTGCCTATTGGTTTTGTCTCACTTTGGAAACCTACCCTAGGCTCTAAACCCTTTAGTTGACACATGTGTCAAGAGCCTCCCAGGCCTCTGGAATAAGGTTTCAAAATCAGAAGGCTTTGGTAGGCTTACTGCTGACGGATCACGCTTTGGCATCAAGATGCAGGGCTCAGGGACAAGAATCAGAAACCTTTCAACAGACATGGCACTATAGAAAAGGAGGTGATGCTCCTTGAATTTACAGCCTGCATCGTTTCTTTGGGGGGTTCCGCCGCTCACCCCTGAATCCAAAAAAACTTGCCAAAAAGGCAAACATTGCGCCTAAACCCCAAACCCTGGAAGTTCAAAACCCTAAACCGTAAACTCAAGAATCCTAATCTGAGAATGAAAATAGTGACCAAGGTTTATCTAGCGTCCAGCGGTTCCTGAAAAGTTGCATCGTACTTCATGGTGTAAGAAACCTCATCCAATGAAGGAGGGGACCGAGGTGGGTTTAGAGCTTGGGGTTTAAAATTGGTTGGGCGTTGGTTTCAAAACAAAGCTGGAGGAATTCGGGTTTAGCATGTGGCGCTCAGGGCTTATGTAGAGTAAAGCAGTTAGCTTTCAAAAATCCATTTTATTTTCCATTGTCCCTATATAACCCCCATATACTGTAATAGTTTCCATTGACAATTTTCCGTTATCCCAAAATAACCCCAATATACCCAGAGGGTTTTTGGCTTCAGGTTCTGGGTTGGGGCGTGAGGTTGGACAGTTGTCGTCCTCCTTAGATAGAGCTTACAATATAAACCCAAATATGACAGTCCTCGTTAGCGGGACCCCCAAAACAATACCCCTAATTTTGGGAAACACCCATGTATGTTCAGAGAGCGGGCGGCTCTACATATCCATGTTCCGTCTGCTTGCTGGATGCGGTTCAGAGTTTAGGGTGTAGGGTTAATAACAAAGGCACTAGGGCTAAGGTTGAAAGCTTCAGAATCTGTTACTGGTGTTCTTCAGGTTTTCAAACGAAGTCCCAATCCATGTGCTTGCAATCAATGCAGTCAAGTGCTTTTTGCCTATGTTTGCTCTGTTTGCAAAGAAGGAAGGATAGGATCCGCACTGCGCACCATATTAAACAAGCTACGATGATCCCAATAACACATTCTTTACTTCCCTTCTAGCAAGGGAGCATGAAAAAACAGCAGCAGAAGCTCTAAACCGGCTGAAGCTGTCATCTCATGTCTGTCCGGAAAGTAGAGGATCACCACACCCGCCCAAGTTGCATTCTAGTTCAGGGAACCATTACAAAAAGTCCTGCGGAATCAGTAGATTGAATCATTATCACGACCCTTACCACATATTTGCCAACAGAGCCTCCCTGTTGTAGCGCTTGCAACAGATCTTTGCGCGAAGAACAAACAAGAAGTAGGGGGAAGTGTTGGTGATGCTGCTAGCTATCAGTCTCCTGCCCTGTTGCGGCCGCTACAGGTGATGCCCACAAAACGACTATGTACAGATACAGCACTACCAGCAAGAGTGTCTTTGACACCTGTTTGTTGTACTACTAGCCAGGGCCACTGACCATTTTTGAGCAATGACCAGGTCAGCACAAATTGGTGGAGCGGAACCGCCAGGTCTGTGAGATACATCTGCATGTTTGAACACTTTCCTCTGTGGACCTGCTTTTGGCAACTTGGCGTGTCTGCATCTAGAAAGCTTTCGGATGTGGAGCATGGTCACAAGCAGGACATGCATTAGGCTTCCACACTCCTCCGTCAAGTTGAAGATGTTTCAGGCTTCAATGTTGGCCTTTAATTCAAGGCAGTTGAAACACTGTCCGGATCCGTGTACTGATGTGTATGCGGCTCCCTCCTTGAAATGTTGCGCAATGTTGCCTGTTCCATACGGTGTTGAAATTATCCAACGCATCATGATGTCCAAGTATATTCAAACTATCTTCAACGAAGTGCTCGAGGAAACCACATCAGATCATGAAGGCATTTGGGATTGCATTTCAATCCGCAAGATGGAGGAGTATCAAAAGCCAAGAAACAAATCCTCCTTCCTCATTGCTCCAAAGGAGAACCTTCTTGTCAGTGATTTTCTTATCCTCATCCACCATGTTGATGAAGGAGAACTCCGGATGGAAGTATCCTCGATGCTACAAAGAGTCGATTCAGAGATCCCTCTTAAAATTCAATGAATGTTATGATCTCACACAATATATAGCCAAGCTGGAGAGACGACAATCACAACCATCTCTTGCTGAGCTAATTTACGACGCACTTTAAACCAGAAGAAAGAGAGAAATTCCACTCGGGCCCATAAATCTAAGCCTTGAATGGACAGCTGCCTGAACTCAAAACAGCATGTTGCTGTCTGACTCAAACAAGGCCTGTTCAGGCTTGCTGGCTACTGCTGGTACAGGTGCCATTATTCTTGCTACTACTGATACTTCCACTTCTACTGCTACTGCTGCTACTACTACTGCTGCTACTACTAATATTATTACTACTACTACTACTACTACCACCGGATCGAGGTTCAAGATTTAGGGTCTCAATGCAAAAAAAAACTGCTTGGAAGGCTAGCATCTGGCCCAGTCTGGCTCTGCCATCCTGATATACTCCTGGGTTGCTGCTAAGGAACTTAAACAAAGTTGCCATAGTGGGTATATATGTATAGGGATAATGGAAAACAAAATGAAAACTGCTACTTAGGTTGTAGGGTTGCTGCTAAGGAACTTAAAGGAAGTTACCATAATGGGTATATATATTAAGCAATACAATTTCCCCAATATAGCAACTTGATTTAAGTTCCTTAATAGCAAACCCAGACTCATCCTTCTGAATGGTCTTCTTGTTCTGAACCTTCTCACAAAATGACGTTGCAAATCGGGGTTTTGGGTTTAGGGTTTGGGGTTTAGGGTTTAGGGTAATGTTTTGAATTACGGTGGCTTTGCATTGTAATCAAGCGTGTCTGCTGGTCGATGGCCTCATGGAGCCAATGGCTACAGGTGCTGTGAAAGTGGCAACTGGCCCCCAACTTTTTGTACCCCCAGGGCCGACTATGCTTCCAAGCATGAGGGACTTCGAAACCTGGATGAGTTTGCTTGCGGGAATTTGGAATACAGGGCACCACACCTTTCAGCTCCAAAGTCCTTGGAGATTCTTCGAATGAAACCTCTGTGAAGTTTAGGAATTAGCGTGGTAAGGGGTGCTGCTCATTTTTCTGGACTCCTGTGTTCCTTTCGACATGTTGCGCAGGAGTGCATGCTTGTGATACTGGGAGGAGTACTGACCTAAATGCAAAACAGTTCTGCGTGAGACGCATCTTCGCTGTGTAAATTGTGCTGGTGCTGCCCATGAGGAAGAAAGACATCATAAATCCTGGGGCTTCAGTCACTTTGCCCCTTCAACAATGAATACGCCTTCCCAGCTTCAGAACATTATCTGAATTATGAATCTCATGCAAAACCTGCTTGCCCGCGACTTTTGCCACTATGCCTTACAGGAATACATCTAACACCTAAACCCCAAGGCTCCTGAAGCGTCCAAACCTCAACCCTACATAAGCCATAGTCTAAACTCCTAGTATCCCCCCTAATTTCCACTATAAAATCCCCTTTTTTTAACCCCCCTTTAAGGAGTTTAGACTATGGCTCACATGCCGCCTCTACCCGCGACGTTTTGTTGGGGTCATCGCCCAGCTCGACGTACTCGATGTCACCATTCTCGTATTTCCTTTTGTCTAGGGCTCACAGGATCAGAACTAATCTTCAGGGCGAAGGGGCTGAACATTGAGGTTCATTTAGGCTACAAAGTGTAGATTTCACGCCAAATAGAATAGGAGTGTTCAGGTAAGGAAAGAAAGGCAGATGTTTGGCCTGATGACATATGTGTGGAACTCCAAAAAAATCGTTTCCAATATTGACCAAACCCCAGCTGAAGCCACCCGCGACCGCTAGGGACATTGCACCCAAAACCCTAAACACTAAACCCTAAACCCGAATCTCTAAACCCTACCAAAGACTACTGGGCGTCATTGGCGAGGCTGGGGTGTTTTTAGGGTTGGGCTCATTAAGGGCGGCCAACACCCCCAGCCCAAAGTCATAGATGCGCTACCTCGCTAGATTCAATCTCACGTAGACGGCCTAAATAGTTGCCAATATCCAATTGAGTCCAATTGAGGTCTCTTTGAGGTACCCGGTACCATAGTTGCATGAGGAATCTAAAACCATAACACTGGACATCATTTAGGCATTTACAGCACAACGTCAACATCTGAGTTTCTTTGTGACCAAGACCTCCATGTCTTTCAAGTGGCGCTCCACGAACTCCTGGGCTGACAGTGAGCAGCTGAGGTGATTTCCAGGCGGGGTTTGCCGGGTGAGTCCTTGCATGGGTCGCACCTAAAGAGTAGAAAGCATGAGGTCTGCATGAAGCGTACGTGAAGGAAAACATCAACCTAAACCTCCCTTCATCTCCTTAATTGTCAGGGTTGCTGCGAAGGAACTTAGACTAGATCACCATAATAAGGAAACCCTCCTATTTGCTATATACCCATACTAAGGTAACTTGGCTTAAGTTCTTTGACAGCAACCTAGTTGTGCTTAACGATATGGATTCAACCATTCATTTTCAGGATGATGTGACTCTCAAAAAACATCTATCATGCTTGCACTGTTTCCTGAAGCGGCTTATGGGGTCGCTGGATGCGGATAGAAGTTGAGGCACCATCGTGTCCAACAGCTGCACAACCATCAACAGCATTCACGTGTCCCCCCCCCCGCCCCCTCTCAAGCCCACCTCCTCCCCTGATGGTCATGATATAGAGTATGATTAACCTGCCCCGCGCCCCCGGCGGAGGGCTTTTTTTTTCCTAGGTGTGGCTCGCCTTTTTTTTTCTCTTAGGTGTGGCTCATCCATTTTCGTGGGGCACGCTCATCCTTGTAAGCGTTGGCACTTTTGCCATGCAACGACCATGTGACAGCTCACAAACGACGACAGTTACGAGGATGGCGACCCCGACCCACCTGATCCTTGTGACTGTTGACACTTTCGACACGCCAACAAGATGTCAAAAGCCAAAAACGATGACAGTTACGTGGATGGTGACCCTGACCCGCCTCATCCCTGTGACTGTTGACACTTTTGACACGCCAACAAAATGTCAAAACCCAAAAACGATGACAGTTACGTGGATGGTGACCCCGACCCGCGATCCTGGCGACTGTTGACACTTTGGACACACTCACTTACCAGCGCTCGCAATCTTGTTATTTACCGTATTTGATTCTTCCAAGAGGCTCAAGAGTAGCTGATGATGAAATATGCGTAAATTCAAAAAATTCCAAACACCATTCACTTAACCTCCCAACACTTCCAACTGCTGCGCCGTACTTGTAACCTTTTCCAGAGCTCGAAATGCCATTATTTATAGTGTCGGTTGCCTTTCAAGAAGTGTAAGTGTCAAGAACTCCAAACATACGAAAGCATCTAGGTGCTTGCGAATCTGGGTTTCAAAAAGAAGTGGGGTTGGAGAGAAGCACCGCCCTTATTTTCTCACTACATAAACGCGGGCAATGGTAAGAACACGTAGAACGGCCTACGTAAAATCAACGTAAGTTGGGATAAAATTTGTCAGGCTGTTGCGTGCTGCGAAAACAACGAAATAGCGGGGGAGTTGGGGGGGGGGCAGCCCACCCCATTTGCAACACATCAGAACACGTCGCTTCTGGCACTTTTTGACAGGATATGTTTGCATTGCGCTTGCCTTACAAAACTAGTTTCCCCAGTAACCCAACAATAATAAGGGTACCCTTTGTCCTGATATTTAGCTGCAATAAGGAGACCCCAAAATGAAAACGGCAAAAGGGCACTACTGGGGTACCTAGGAAATACGATAGGGCTTGGGGGCCTATAAACCCTAAAGTCCATGCACAGAACATGGACGAAGATCAGAACACAGTGGCTTCTTGCAACCGTTGATAGGTTGTTTTTTGCATCGCACTTGCATTACATTCCTAAATAGCAGCCCCCCCCATCTGCAAACCATCGACGACAATCAGAACACACTGGCTTCTTGCTACCGTTGATATCTTTTTTGCATCGTGCCAGCATCACGGGGGTTGGGGAGGGCAGACCCGCCCCATCTGCAAAACATCGACGAAGACCTCAGCTCCTTTGCAAACGTTGATAGGTTGGTTTTTGAATTCTTGCATTACGAACCCGCCGAGGGGGTTTGGGTGCCATTTGCAAAACGTGGTCGAACATCAGAACGCACAAGCTTCTTGCAGCCACTTGTTTTCTGCAATTACGCCGTAGCGGGGGTTGGGGGGTTTAGGGTTTCGGATTTAGGGTTGTGGGACGAGGGTTTGAGGTATGATTTGGGGCAAAAGTCGTTTTTTGTGCATTGGCCCGTTGAGAAAGCACGGTGTAAGTGGCACGTATGCCACAACAATGGCACCCCTAGGTTACACACCATGCGCCATCCCTGACAAATGTTTTGTCAGCTGGTTTCAGTCAAAAGCTTGGGGGTTGCGAGACTACGCCGAACTAGATTCCAAGATGTATGGCTGAGTCGCCTGGGAGTGGTGTGCTTCAGTAAACAAGAACTCAACGCAGCCACCCCCATTTGCAAAACGTGGACGAAAATCAGAACACGCAGCCTCTTGCAACCCTTTGACCGATCTGTTTTGCAATGTGTCCGCATTACGAGATAGCTGTAGTTTCCAATATGCCAATTTTCCAAGAGGCGCAAATTCTGGAACTTAAAACATTCCTCAGTTTCCAAGAGCTCCCAATGCTGTAATTTACAACATGCGTAGCCTTTCAAGAACCGCGAACACTGTATTTGCAGTTTCCTGGCTTCTCAAAAATCGTAGCATTTCAAACGCCACAAATATCGTACTTTGCGGGGGTCCTGTCTTTTCGGAAGCTCCAAAAGCTGTAACTGGCAGTATTTTTCACCTTCCAAAAAACCGCAACCAAAGACCAGAGGATCGAGAGCCAGAGGACCAGCGGACCAGAGCCAGGGGACCACGGGACCAGGACCAGGGGACCAAAGAACCAGAGGACCAGGGACCAGAGGACCAGAGGACCAGAGGACCACGGGCTCTGAGCCACACCTAAGGAAGCCAGACCTAACCGAGCCACACCTAGAGAAAAAGAAAACCCTTGGCCCCCGCGCCCCCCGGTCCTGTGGCACTGTGGTCTGGGCTTGGTACTTTTTTTTACGGGTTCAAGAGTTGTCTCAGAGGTTTCTAGGGGGCTCATGAAGGTTTGATAAAATTCTATACAGGTCTGGTAGAGATAGAAGGTTTCTAGAGGGTTTCTAAAGGTTCAAAGACCTTTAAAGACAATTGCAAGGGGGTTCCTAGCTTTTATACGCGGCTTATAAAAAGTCAGAGCACTTTCTGGAGGGATCGTAGAAGGTTTATGAAGGTTTCATAGACTTGTATTGAGGGCTTCCAAAGGTACCCCACACCCCAGTGGTCCCGCGGTCCTGTGGTTTGGGTCCGATGGTGAGGGTTTATAGACAGACTGAAGAAGGGTGTAGAGAAGTTTATGGGGAATGCATGCTTCTTGAGGGTTACAGCATGCATCATCCCCAGATGGGGACCATACCATTGAAGGGGGAGAGAGAAGAGGGGAGCATTGACGCGAAGCGCGGACGCTATATGCCCTGCATGACCCCCAACCTTTTGAAACAGGCTTCCATATGGTAGGTTGTTTAAAAGTGTGGTCCCTTTTGCCTAGCCTGTATAGTTGGGGCTGCATCATATCAGGAACCCCCCAGAGGAGAATACTTTTTACAACCTACAATGTTCGTTTGGGCAAGGGTAATGACACGGGCTGCTCTCAAAATCATGGGCCCCTTTTGGGTATATATTATACTGCGGCACCTAATATTTAGGGATACCAACATATGACCCTAAACCCTAGTCCCCCTTAAGTAGATAGAATATGGGATATATGGGGATCTTCTTAGAATATACCCAAAGCCATATTCTATCTATTTAAGGGGCACTATACCCACGTGATCTTGGTGTCCAGGGCCTGGCCTACACCGAAGAACACAAGGACAACTCTCAGCAAGATGCCCAGATGTTTGGAGTTTAGGGTTCGGGGGTTTAGGGTTCAGGGCTCAGGGTTTAGGGTTTAGGGGCTTGGGGGTAAGGGAACCCCCTTTAATGATGGTGAGCAAATGGAAAGAAAATGGAAAGTGACATGGAGACTGGGCTTACATGAGCATTGCGGAGACAATGACAGAGCGGCATACGAGAAAGTCAAAACCTTCCTGAGAGGCAGGTTGTACTATATACGAATATACTTGCATATACATGTGAGCTATAGTCTAAACTCCTAGTATCCCCCTTGATAACCCCTATAATACTCCCCTATAGAATCGCCGACAGAATCCCCTTTAAGGAGTTTTGACCCTAAATCCTAAACCCTAAACCTAAACCCTAAACCCTAGACCCTAAACCCTAAACCCTATATATCCCCTTTTAAGGAGTTTAGTCTCTAGCTGATATCATTGTGAAATCACCCTGGTCAGCTCATGTGCAAAACTGTTCGGCTGCAACCAGGGATCTGCAGATCCGTCGCTTTCGTTCGCCTGGGTTGCTGTTCAGGAATCTAATCTAAGTTAGGGTTTAGGGTTTATTGTTTAGGGTCCCCCTATAATGCAGAGTAAAATGGAAAAGTAAATCGAAATCAAATGGAACCTGGGGGAATATGGTGATTTAAGGGGCTTGCTTTCAGTAACTAAATTGGGGGAACCCTATTATTTACTGTATATGCGTATATACCCATTATGATAACTTAACTTAATTCACTGTATTGGGCAAACCTTATTATTTACTATATATAACCACTATGGTAACTTAGTTTAAGTTCCTTAACAGCAACCCAGTCTCCATCGTTAGCGTTGTCTGAAAGTTTTTCAGGTGTGGATCGAACCACCAAAGCTTCAGCATGAAGACCATTTGGAACCTTGATGGATACATCTTGGGCTTGGTGTTATGGATTCAGTGATGTTGGTTTAGGATTTAATGCTTAATCCGATTTAATCCGAGTAGGGTCAGTCATTGGGTTGAAGGTTGGCTTGGGGAGAAATCTCAACTGCTGAAGTTCCAAGACCGTCCCAGGCCCTTCTGGGATTTGTTTTGGGATGAGGGCTTCCGCTTCCCTGCACGGATCACACAAAGTTGCTCCCCGCATCCATCCCTGAATTCTGCGAGTGTTCTACGCTGATCGCTGTTATGAGTGCTCTGTGGGGGGGGGAAGACCACGGATATGTGTCCAGGCTCATTCCCTGTCAAACATATGTACATGTAGAGGGTGTTGGACCACTCTCAAAAGGGCCACACGAAACAGACAACGATGACCATTTCTATTGCCATAGGGCTCTCTTCTGTGACCAGAGACAGACCTGGGAGATTCTAAAAAATAGGTTTGACCTCCCCCCACACTGCACAGCATGACACTTCTCAAGGCAATTTCCATAGCACTTGCGTGCCCGGACTCCCATTGTCTGAGCGGCTATTGCTACAGTCATTCTTCGGAAACATACACCATAGGCAGGAAGTTGTTGGTTTCGGGAAAAGGTTCTTGGAAAACCACAGTCACTCAAGATACCGAATCAAGGAACGTCTCGTTTTGATCATCTATCTTCTTCAACTCATGGGGGTTCACGTCCACATAGACCTGCACAGCCTGCAAGATCCGCTTGAGGAACAGGCTTAGAACCAAGGCTCTAAGAGCGCATGGTTGAGGTGTATGGGTTTGGGGTGTTTGGGGATCGAAGGTAAGCAGTTCCGTGCTCAAGGTTTCAAGTTTGCAGGATGCTGCATGCCGCCAGTGGGAAACGATAGAAACGAGATGTCCACTACCATCTCGCACACCGCAAACCAGAAAATGAAACACTCAAGCAAGCCCTGAATGACCGCCAAGAACTATCCCCATAATTGAAATTTCTTTGCTCCTACTAAGCCCCAGGCATACCAAGGATGAGGATCGTTGTCACGGCCAAACGGGCACATGGACGGGTTCGTTGGATTTCGGCATTCAGGTCTACGCTATGAGCACGCATACATGTGTATATATATATACATATACATATAATACGTATATAGTATATGTATATAATATATAATATAATGTAATATAATATATATATATACAGATGTGAGCTATGGTCTAGATTCCTAGTATCCCCCTTCATAAGCCCTATAATATTTCCCTATATACCCCCCCCCTTTAAGGGGCTTAGACTATAGCTCATATGTATATGTATATTCCAAGGCGGGTTGTAGCCAGAATTCTCCTACTTATAACCTTTTGACGACTGCCCATAAACCGCACAGCACCGCAGGGCCTTGGAACAGCTCACTTTAGTCTGTCTCTCCGGGTTGTTGCAATGCTTCGTGTACTCTGCAAGGACCTGAGAGGTAGGAGGGAGGGAAGAAGCGACAAAGCAACATGACAGCGTTTCAGAAAGATTGGAAATACATTTCCTGATACGAAATCAAACCAGCCCCAGCACACACGCATGGTCGCCTCCGGAAAACCCTTCAATAGCATGAGGTCATTGCCCTGAACCCCAAATCTCAAATACTAAATCTTCAACGCGAAGTCATAGATGCGAAACGTCTAAAAACTTAAGCCTAAATCCTGCACCTTTACCAGGAGCCTGGCAACGCCCCGAATCCTTTGCAGCATTGTGAGCCCATACTGATACAGTCTGATCGCATCCATTACACATTGGCTTGACCTTGCACCCACCCATGCCGCTGACTCTCCATGGCGACATGTTTTTGAGTTGGGAACTAAGACTTCAACCCTTCGCCACCATAAATGAGGCAAATGCGCTCAAGTACAGCTGGACATGGAGCTTTTGGTTTCCAGAATTCGGTGGCAACCTCGAAACTGAACCAATGAGGGACAGAAGCAATAGCTCAACATCTCTAATGTGAGAGCATACTAAGTGCTGAAACTTACCGCCCAGGAAGCTATCTGAAACCCCTGACCTTCAAACCTAGGCTTTACAACCTACACGAAACACATGAAGGGAAAGACTGGGCTCCTGTTGGGGAACTTGGGAAAGTCACCACAACATGTACATATCGTGCATACTCTGGTTTCCTTGTTCTGCTCCCTAGATCCTAAACCCTAAACCCTAAACGTTCCTTAACATCAACTCAAAAGAGCTCCGCACTCAGCATATGATGTTGAGGCGCTCCCTTGCCATCTTCGTAGCCTTCTGCTTGGAAGGAGTCCTCTGAAGGTTTAGAGAGGGCTTTGGGTTTTGGGGTTTAGGGCTTAGGGTTGCACAGAGGGTTGTAGCTTCAGGGCCTGAAGGTCTCTGCTAAGGCCATGCGTGGGAGTCAAGTAGATCGGAACTGACAGACTCAAAGCCAGTGCGCCAGCCGCCAACAGAACTGGGGTGTCATCGAGCTTACGGCTTAAGCCTCATCTTGCAACCAAGTGATGTACCCAAAAAGGTCAATCTCATTCGTATAGTGAGAAGAAGTTAATCCAGGGTTGGGCCACCCCATTCTATGGCAGTGCACTTGCTAACGTCGCATCTCGAGGGGTATTAAGCGCATTGAAACCTTGACGCGGCCCTTCAAAGAGCTTGTTGCAGGCACAGAAGCGTTCAAGGCTTGAATGCGAACCAGTTTTGAGCAAAAAGCTATGCAGACCAGCGCTCACAGCAGCACGCATTGTGGTGTCCGTACACACTGTATTTACTTTCCGACTTTGCACATTTTACTGAAGAGACCCTCAGAAAGGCGCCAAACCCTTTGTAAAATCCCCAGGAGCTCCAAAAACTTGTTTGTGTGGACCCCCACATTGATGCTCCCAGATAATTCATGTGCGCAGTTCAAGCTGTAATAATCTAAGCGACAGGTGATAGAAAAAGTGCATGAGGTCGTACGGGCTGTGTATAAACTACGAGTTTGGTGGAGGATCGACTTGTTGCAGTCACACACCAAAAGAGGACCTGAAACTGCCCAGAGCTAAGACTTCCCATCTAACCCTCTTTCAGGATGTTTGCCCGACTCTTACAACCTGTTCTTGACATTGCTCACAGCTGCCGTGTCCTCATCCGAACTGCCAGAATCATCGTCGAACGAATCGCAGGGCTTGTAGGAGCATTCCCAATCCCACGACAACATGGCACAAGCTTTGGCAAACTCTCTCAAGGTGTCTTTGAACCCGAAGCGATGCCCAGATTTCTCAGGCGCAGGGCTACGGCTAGGGCACCACCACTGAACCCCAAAAGACCCGTAAATAGTAGCTTCCATTTTCTTTTCCATTATCCCAATATAGCCCCAATATAGTATAGTAGTTTCCATGTTCTTTTCCATGATCCCAATATAACCCCAATACGGTGCCTAAGCGGAAGCACAAGAGGCATTGCCTTGGTCAAAATCTTTGACTTTTGCCGGCACGATGTGTGACTGCCATGCGTTGTTATGGCAGTATCGCGCAAGTCTGCACTTCTGCCTGTGCAGCACCTTCTCCGCACGAAGTGTTGCTTACATAGTGATTTTGCAGTTTGGGCTTTGGACATGCAAACCTGGGCGATTAGTCAAGCTGTTCAATGCAGGCCAAATCAGACACAAAGAACCTCTGCCTTCCAATAAGATACTGCAACACGGACCTTGAGGGCATCCCTGACACATCGCGCACATGGCTGAGGTTCGCTAAACTGCAGGGCTTTGTTGCGGCTGCATGTCAAGACTTTTACCACATAAGCTGATTGCCCTGTGAGCAAACAAAAACACATCAGATACCCAACTAGTATGCCTTCTTAGCAACATGTAGACTCCCATACTCCCCGATATGTAGCAACAACTCGTGCGGAAGAACAGATCAATTTGCTCCAGCAAGGTCCCCCTTCACAGCTTCGCTGTCGAAACGTAGGAGGCTGGCAGTCTTCTCTTGTCGGATTTCACTGCTATTCTTGCTAGCGTCTGCCTCCCGGATACAGAAGTCGAAAGCTGCTTTCTGCTCCTGTTGGACTTTGGGGCTTCTAGCTCCAACATTGAGCTGATATTGGCAAAGCAACTCGTGGGTGAAATCCGTCTTGCATCTCGCAAGCGTAGTGCGGGTACCCCATCTTTTGATGGGCACTTCCCACAATTTCTGCACACTTCCGACAAATTCTTTTTGCCATGAGCACCTGTGTCAAAGCATGCCAGACACAAACTCGAACCCTACTTGATGGTTGCTACTACATTACTTGTATAGGGCCTATACAAATGTAGTAACTTCCATGTTCTTTTCCATTATCCCTATGTAACCCCTATGTAATCCCCATTTAGCCCTACTCCATTGTTGCTACTATATTACTTTTGTCAACGCGCGCGTCCACTTTCACATCAGTACACTTCTTCTCTCCTCCAAGGCAGCAGGCGAGAGACGGGCACATGGCAGCCTGAGCTTAGGCTGGAAAGTGGAAACTACCGGGATTATAGGGATAATATAGGGTTTGGGGTTTAGGATAAAGGAAAAGAAGATGGAAACTACATGGAGTTTAGGGGCTATTTGAAGGGCTAAAGTTTAGGGTTTGGGGTTTCGGCAGTACGGTTGACTGTATAGGGTTGGGGATTTAGGGTTCAAGGGGTTCAAAGACCAGGTTTCAGGATTAAGGTTTGTAGCATTCAAGGTCTAGGGCCGGGGCTTTGCAAGCTTGATTAAGACTTACCATGGCCAGCGATGAATGAAGAGTAGTTTCTATTTTATTTCGCATTCCTTCATCCTGTGCTGGCCGGAGACAATATGAAGCCATAGTCTAAACTCATAGTATCCCCTTAGTAACCCCTATAATAGGCTTAAGGGTTTAGGATTCAGGAATTAGGATTAGCATATAGACTCTAAGTAATTGAGAAGTTTAGACTCAAGATCACATGAAGGATGCAGGGTTGGTTGGTGCTGAGGGGAGGATGTGAAGCATACAGGCTGTGGGCTTTCGGGAAGCCTAAACCCAAAACAACCTTAAACCCTAAAACCCTAAACCCTAAATCCTTGAAGGGGGACCACATGGAGCATGCTAACTTTCATTTGTTGCGTCCTTGCCAAACAGACTTCAATCCTTGAAACTTGTCTGGCTTGCTTCGAACCATACAACCCAATCTGCACTTTGCATCTGCGTGGTGTAGGGTTCAGGACTCAGCACCCAAAACCCTAAACCGACAACCTAAACCTGTAGAAGCTTGAACCCTGAACCCTAAACCCTATTAAACCCTAGACCCTATTAAACCCTGGCCTCACCTACCCCAGGATGCCCTCCGTCTGGTGCTGTGGGACTTTCTCAAAATGGGGGCTAAGGACCCTAGGGAGACTGTTGAGGTTTAGGGTTTTGGGTATAAGGTTTAGGGGCACTCAAATATACAATGCTCCCCTATTCTCTACATTCCCTTTCATGAAGGCGGTTTGTCACCCTCAGAAAAGCTACCACGGACCATGGTGTTTAGCAGGGAATGGAGGAATGGAAGTGAATGATCATTTTGGGGCATTGTAGAGGGACTAGTTGAGGGATCCAGCTCCCCATTGCCTACTAACCACCACTGAGTCCAACCCAAAACCGTCAACCTCAAACCCTAAACCCTACACCCTGGACCTTCAACCCTAAACCTCCCCCACTACGCCCTAAACCTTAAACCCCAAACCTTAACCTTGAACCTTAAACCCTAAACCCTACACCCTTCACCGTAAACCCTACACCCTAAACCTTAAACCTTCTCCACTACGCCGAAAACCGTAAACCCCAAAGCCTAAACCGTGAACCTTAAACCCTAAACCCTACACTTTAAACCCTAAACATCCCCCATGAAAAATCATCTCCTAGACCTGCACCCCGGATCCTATTGTGTTGAGGCGTTCTCAGGGGATTATACAAGGGACTATACATCAGCGGGCCGAAAGTTTTGAGCTACTTGGACTTATACTAACATAGCAGGATCCTGCGGAATAGCGGAAGGGTCCCGAGGGCCGTTTTCACTGGCCCTGCCGGCGGAGTGATTAATACCCCACTTTAAAATACAATACTATTTAGTTCCGGTGGTCTTCATATTAGGAATGTATGGGGAAAGGGGGACTGCATCTCGGACTGAATGGGACAAGTTTTACTAAGTTTGAGAGTGGGACAAACTTTCGGCCCGGCGCAGTATAGGGGACTATTATCTCCTTAAAGGGGCTTGTGTCGGGTTTGGGGTTTTGGGGTCTAAACTCCTTAAAGGGTGGTTATATAGAGGACTACATAGGGAACTATTATAGTAGGGTGGGTACAAGGAGTTTAGACCCTAACCCTAATCCCTAAACGATAAGCCCTACTATGGGGGTTGCTAAGAGGGAAAGTGGGAGTTTAGATTCTAGCTCATTTAATGAAGCCTTAACCTCAAGCTTAGGATCAACCACTCCCAAGCAACCAGCAGTCCCAAACGAGAGGACGGTGGTTTAGGGTTTAGGGCTTAGGCTGCGGGTTTAAGGTTTTAGTGAGCTTTGCTATACACACCGAGGTATAGGCAAAGGGAACAGCATGGCGCAAAATGTCGTCCATCAACTGGCTGCGGAATTGTTCCATGCATAGCCGGCGCTCGAAAAAACACAGCATGCTACAACACTTACTATAAGGACTCCCAAGAAAGGGGCCACCATGTATTTTGCTATCCCAAGAATGTTCCTACACCGTTTCTTGTTATACATCCTCTATACACTCGATATATTTCGCCCAGCCCCAGACCCTAAGCTATGCTTGCTAGCAAGAAGCCATCTCTTGTTGCACCGGCTTTGACTGAGTCTCCACCTGAGCTCGTTCAAGATGTGGGCGCTTGTCATAAACCAGAACATAGGAGCTGCCAAGTATTGAGGGCCCCTTAAGAGGGTTTACAGAGGTGATGTGGGGATACATGTCCACAAAACCCACTCATGGCTCAAGGCACCAACCATGTTCAACTACTTTTAAGAACCCCAGTCCATGTCAGCTTTACACCTGTAAGCAAAGGTCCTCCAGAGGATCTTGGGCCAGTATGTGTTCATGTCTCACACAATTCTGTCTGGAACGAATTCTCGTCAACTTGCAAGGCCAGCGCATCAAGCAGCGCAAGGGACAATTGCAAACGCAACCGTCAAGCTTCGGCAATAGCCAGGCCCTTCCAGGCGGTGGGAGTCCCTTTCTGAAATGTTCCCCGAACAAGGTTTTCTCGTTTGGGATCCATATTGAGGCCACCTTTCTTGGAAACCCCCATATGCGTGCTTCTCAAAACAAGGGCAGGCCCGCCAGCTTCAGATTTAGTGTTGAAGGCTAAGAAGACCTTAGGGACGCATGCAAGGAGACATGGGGAGTCTGGTGAATCATTTTCCAGACTTTGGGTTTACGACTTTCTACCTTCGCAAAGTTGGAGGCTTTTCGGGACTCCCTAGGGACTGTGAAAGAGGAGCTCTTCAGATATGGACTTACCAGGCGGGGGACCCTCATCTAACGCTCAGACAAAGCTTGTAGGCGGCCCTACGCCCTAAACTGTAGAAAGTCTCGTGCTTCAGGATTTCTAACTTGGGGCGCAAGACTCCGGCTTAGTGGTGGTTTGCACGGAAACAAGGAACATAGCAATGGCAATAACGGAGTGTTCAGGAATTACCATACGGATCCATATAGAGTAAAGTTACAGTAAGGCGGATCCTTGTAGGGACTGCTTTTGGGGGTCCATTCCTAAACCCCAATCCCCTAAAAATTCAAACTCCTGAACTCTAAACACACAGGTGCTGTGACTCTGACATAACTCGGGGCTGCAAGTAGAGGGTCGATCTTCAAGCTGAAAAACATGGACACCTTATTCATTTCCATCACAATACACACTCGTCTCAATCAAATATTTTTACATTTAAGTCACTCAACTCAGGCAAGAGACCTTCCCTTTTTCTGTGAAGCATGGGGAACACGCTGTTTGGTTTGGCATACACATATCCGGCAGGTGCTTATCAAGAAAGACCCACATAGACTCCCGCAAGTTATCCTGCACGAAAAGTTCCTGCAAGTAAAGAAGGGGGAAGACGCACCCTCCCCATTCAAACGTCTTTCGCCTTTTCCAAGAGATGGGCAGCTGCGTCAAAACGCTGCCTGACGGCTTTGGGCAGATGATCAAACACCGACCTAGACGGCGCGT
Source organism: Symbiodinium pilosum (assembly GCA_905231905.1). Classification (NCBI taxonomy): domain Eukaryota; class Dinophyceae; order Suessiales; family Symbiodiniaceae; genus Symbiodinium; species Symbiodinium pilosum. Next base: position 107,905 of record CAJNIZ010008724.1, read on the forward strand.
CAGCCGGGTTTGATTTAGAAGGGATGCGTTCAAACCAAAGGTGGTTCCCCGAGGAGTCCTCGAAGTCACAAAGGCCCATTAAGAGGGAGGCGACTACAGGGGACGAGGACTTGCACCTGATCATGGCACTATAAGCGCAGCTTCATTGTCAACGTAAACTATGATGTCGGAATCCTTGATCCCACGACAAAGCTGGATCACTCCGATCACTGCAGCAGGCTTCAAGCTCATATATAAAACCTTCCTTCAAGGGGTCCTTGGCGGCAGCAACCACGGCTGCAGAGACCTCCTCTGCAACCTACCTCAAACAAAGGCCGGACGAGGCATGCAGGACGCAACCCAGCCCCCCCGCGGCTTGATCAAGAGATGCGTCAGTGAAGAGGTGGAAGCAGGAACGGTCACAGGCCCTAAGTAACCTAGGGGGCGCACTAACAACCCTATCCCTAAGGAAGGTGAGGGCATGCTCGAGGTCCGGGGTCACCTTAACATACCCTGCATTCCGGCAAGCGGCTGAAAGAATCTTCATGCTCTGAT
>CAJNIZ010008725.1:0-11216 GCA_905231905.1 Symbiodinium pilosum
CGCGCACCGCGCGCACGGGACCGCACGCTTTCGCGCGCACCGACCGCATGGAATTTTTGTCAACCAAAAATGACTTTTGTCAACCAAAAACGACATTTTGTCAACCAAAAATGAAATTGTGTCAACCAACTTTGAAAACGCGCGCGGTGCGCAGTGCACGCGCACAGTGCGCGCGCACGCACCGCACACACCGCGTGTGCGCATCGCACACACCGCGCGCACGCACCGCACGCGGTACCGCGCACGTCCAACATACCCTACCGCGCGCATTCTCAAAGCCGACACATGGCATTCCTCTTGAATTTAGAGAAATTTAAACCAATGCATGGCTTTGTTGGTCACAACCGGACCAGAAACCTCAAAACACACATAGCCCAGCAACCCAATCTATTCCAATGCGTGGCTGTTTGTGAAGTTACAAGCCGAGTCTAGAAATCTGAAGAATTTTGATGATATCTGTACCTGGACCTCCCCTGATTATATGCTATGTTGGGGTTAAGGGCCATTATTATGGGTATTTGGGGAGTCCAGGTTATACTGAAGCCCGATAGCGTGTGACACACCTTCACTCCGCAAACCGGTCTACTAAGTCCCAGAGGTACCAGAAACTCCATTGAACAACCCTAAACCCTAAACCCTAAACCCTCAACCCTACACCCTAAACCCTAAACCCATTCCAATTTTCCGCCTAAACTTCGCACCCGCATGAAAGGCCAGCTCGCAACTCCTTCAAGAGATGTCCGACTTACCCTAAGGCTCCAAAGAGCAAAATGTAGGTCATATTTATAGACATTGGGGCCCAATGTAGGTACTATTTATAGACATGGAGCCCTAGGGTAAGACTACCAGGGTTTGACCCGGCTGTAGCATTCATCGGGCTCCCACCCATCCCACCTGACTCAGCCGTTGGGAGTAACTCTCAACTTGCAGGTAGGGTTTAGGGTTTAGGGTTCAGGTTTTGGGTTTTGGGTTTAGGGTAAACCTAGGGTGAACCCAAAGATGGCAATCCTTCTGTGGCAAGCTGAGTTGGCGACAAGGTTGAGAAGGACGTGACCTAACATGTGAGTTCTCAAAAGCGGGTTCGGTTTGCTGTGCTTGGGTATCAAATTTAGGGTTCAGGGCTTAGGGCCCGACCTAGGGGAGGTAAGAAAGCAGGTACCTGTAGAGAGTAGTTATGAGGGCAGAAGTTAATTGCAACCCTAGCGAATGCTACTGAGCAAGACAAGTTACAGGCAAAGCTGTTTCTTCTCTGGCATAATCGGCTGCTCAAATGCACAAGACAGACTGCAATGGACCCAACTCCTGAAAGTTTAGATGTAGCTTCACAGCAACGATCCCCGACAACTGTCATGCGAGCTGTATTTTGCCATGCGGACTCACGGAAACGGACATGTCACACAGCTTAGGGACTGGGGGTTAGACAAGTTTAGCGGTTAGAATATCTGCATCCGCCTTTCAAGCTGATAAAATGTGTTCAGGAATTTGCCGTACCAGGGGGGCTGGGTTTCTGGTTAGAGGGACAGGGTCCTGATACCCTCATCTGCCGCTTTCTCGTCGAGCCTCAGACGCAAAATGATGCCTCCATGCCTCTTTTCACTACTTACCAGTTTTGCCTAGTCATTCCAGTCATCTGAAGAAACGCAGCTTGAGCCCTTCAAAGAATAGAGTTTGAAAGCCGCAGCATACTATAATCACTACTGTAGGGAACTTTTCTTTGGCTTCTGTAGAACAAGGCCTCTTATGCTGTTTAACAGACAGCGTAAAATTTGCGTCTTCTCGGATGCTGCTGTAGGGCTAACAGCAGGTTCACGGCTCATACTAAACGGACTTACTCTAGGAATCCAGGTATACACGTCATACCTACATTGGGCCCTAAACTTTGCAAATATTACCTCAGTTGGGCTGTTTGCTTCGTAGGGCTAGCTTAGGGCTTAGGGTATCTTATTGGTTTAGGGTTCAAATATCAGCCCATAATGGCCTATAACCCCGCGCACGAGGGATGGGACATCTCATCATTCAAGGGAGGCCCAAATGCAGCCACAGCTTGACAACCCTTCCCAATTAATCCCTTCCCCCTAATATCAAACNNTCCCCCCCCCCCCCCGCCTGATACACTTGATTATCAGGCCCCTGAATTTAGTTGTTTCATATTAGGGTAGCGTTCTAATATTAGGGGGAAGGGATTGATCTGGGTTGCTGCTAAGGAAGTTAAGTTACGCTACCATAATGTGGGTATATAGTCCTTCTTATAGTAATCTAGTGCAAATTCCTAGAAAGCAACCCCATTCATCCTTCGCATGACAGCCGCCTCCAAAGTGGTGACGAACACTAAGATAAGGAGAGACTTCTTTGCGGTTACTATGTCTGGCAAATGCAGGTCAAATGTCAGCCCTAGGGCCTAAGCACAAATCCATATCGAGTCCTGAATATAGAGGTTGGGATTCTCAAAACCTTCCTATTCACAACAAGAACTGGAAGAAGTTTGGATTCTATAGTGGGGCCCCTTTTTCTGGACACTCCCAAACGACATGCAAACTGCTGGACTTCCGCATTTCTGGCCTTTGCCAGGTACCAGTCTGCCTTCTGAGATATGAGGTTGGCAGCTTCCTGAAGTCGCAGTTCAGGCTTTAGGGTGCCCAGGCGTTGGGGTTTGGCCAAAACGTCCCTGGAACCCTGATAGAAATTGAGCCAGCTGCCTCCTAGGATTCATAAGTCAGAACTGCAGAAGTCACAATAGATTTGGCCGGAATATTGTGCTGTCTTTGCAAGAGTAATGCACGAGCCTCCTGTTGTGGACAGTTTCCAGGGCGTTTGCAATTTGCAAGTCTGGGGCAGCAAAATAGCCTGGACCACCCCATGACCATGACTGTAGCTGTCCTTTTTGGCTACGTCTGTGTGTTTTCGCTTTGCTACAAAAACCCGTTAACATGATTTCCACGGTTTAGGGTTATTGTGCTCTCTACTGTCCAAACGCTACGAAAGATCAATCCTACACCGCCCCTAGAGTAACAAATGCATCTCAAACCATGACTTTTGAGATCCGAGGGGTTCCGCACATGTTTGGCCCGAAAGGTAACCCCCAAATGTTGTAATCAACAGGGACCGCGAATTGTTGGAAACCCGTACTTGCTGAACTCATCATCAAGTCTGCTTGAAGCCAACGTCGTTGCGAAAGTATTTTGTAGCATTATCACTAGACAGGCGCATTAAGAAACATCTTTTGCCGTTATGAAAGTAATTATACGGGTCTATAGGCTATTTGCTTGATTATTACTAGAGTTTCCTACCTTGCAGATTCCTGTCCTACCGTCACTGTCACCGACGTTTCCCCTCTCACCTCGAAAGCACATAAGTGCAGTGAAGCTTAGGTCTTTGTGCCCAGGGCTCAATCATAAGTCCACATTGTTTTGGGTAGTGAAGCACTGGGTGTGAAGCACGCTAAAATCCCAAGTAAGGGTACCAGAATGGTCCTGGAAGACAAGTCCACATTAGTCTGGGAAGCGAAAGGAATGTGCAATTACAACCCCAAATTAATCCCTCCCTCAGGGCGTCCAGGCCCTTGAAACATAATAAAGGGGCCTAAATAATTGCCAATATCATGGTTCCATATTCCGTGTAGAATTATAGTATATGATACTTCAGACCTAAAAGGATATTGGTAATTATATGGGTCCCTGTAGTATTACCAATATCTTGCAGTATACCACAATGGGTTGGAACTGGTGAAGGGGATGGGGTTGCAAAGAACATGTAGTGTGAATCATTCCGGGCACCGAAGAAAGGTTCCTTTCAAAAAAGTCTATATATATATATATGTATGGGTGTTTCTCAAAATTAGGGGTACCTTATTGGGGGTCCCTATAATAAGGATTATAGTATTTTGGGGTCTATATTGTGGTCCCCTTATTTTGGGAAAGTACCATATACTCTGTGGGGGGGACCTCTGTACTATTTCCCTGGGGTCCCTGTGGCACCCCGTTCTGCATTGCAACATCTATCCCGCCTTCATGCGGGACCCTGGCGTCACGTCCGCCATGTCAACAAAGACCGTAACGTGCACCATGTTGTTGACCTGAGGGGTTGATAGGAGTTCGCATCAAATGCTGAAGATGGAAATCTTTGCATTACTGTATAGGATTTTGTAAAACATATACACATTCAATGGGGTTCAGGGCCCAAATAAGAAGCGCCCCTGCTTCAGTTGCACTTACCCGGAGGTCCCCTGCAGTGGGCCAAACCATTACCAGAGGAAGTAGGGAATACACGAAATGCAACGCAGGTCTTCCTCACTCCCTAAGAGTCCAAGTACCCAATAATTAGGTCCCCTTTAAAGGGGATATGTAGGGTTTAGGGTTTACGGTTTAGGGTCCATGTACTCAATACTTAGGTACTTGGGATTTGGGTAATAGAAATTCTAATACAGGTTTTGGGTAAGCAGATGATTATTGGGTACTTGGACCCTTAGGGACTTCCCTGCTAGCTTCCCAGGTTCAAGTCAAGTGGTCAAGTCTCAAAAACTACGCGAGTGACACAAAGATGCCAACCTCGCATAAAATGGTGCCAAGTCTGAATGCCCTAAGGGTCCAAGTACCCAATGATCATATACATTCCCAAAACTGTAATACAATTCTATTACCCAAATCCCAAGTACCTAATTATTGGGTACATAGACCCTTCGGGATATTCGTGGATACCTGAACATTGGAAAAGAAGGGGTCATTGCCAGCTTGAGCAGAGAATTTTCAACATCATTTGAGCTATGATCTAATCTCCTGGTCCACTCCTTAAAAGCTCCTATAATGCTTCACTGTATAATCTCCTATGTAACCCCCTTTAAGGAATTTAGCCTATACTCATTTGGGCTCCACGGAGTCGTCATCTTCCTCGTGGGGCAGGACTAGTGCGATAGGCCCACTCGGCAATCGACACTCGCAGAGATCCAAGAATCCCAGCTGTCTGATAGTTGGCTGCTGTCCCTTCATTCCAGTTAAATGGGTTGCTGTTAAGGAACTTAATTCAAGTTACGATGATAAGAAATCACTACTACTGACGATATACCCATACTATGGTAACTTAGTTTAAATTCCTTAACACCAACCCAGTAAAGGCTCCGCAAGCTGTATACCTGCTTGCAACTAGCAGCTCCCAGGACCAGCGTCTGTGCTGCTGCAAGGATGTGGTGGAACATCTGTGGCTCAATCCCTGAATATGTCATTTGTGGAGTGTATCCTTTTTGGGGTTCTATGTGAGCGAAGAACCCTTGCCTCCCTGGACGGGCCGGGAGGTGTCTCGAGTCGCGGGGAAGGGGTTAAACAACAACTGAAGAGGTATATATGTGTTCCTCATAGGGAAACTTTTGAGAAGGTATGAATCTTTATGTTGTTTATTACGTGCCAATACAGAACAGAGAAAAGGATTTCCAGTTTCTTCTCAGTACAATGTAGCCGTGTCCCTTGCCTTTTCCCGTCTTGCCATGGAAGCCAAAAGGTAGCTATTAGATTTCTCCGCTTATGTGGATCCTTGTGCTTCTCAAAATAGGGGGGCCGCTATACATACCCCAAAACACTATAACGCTTATTATAGGGACTCCCCAAAAATACCCTTAACTTTGGGAAACCCCCAAAACGGATTCTGAACTTTTCTGAAATCCCATCGCCCCCAGCCCCGGAGAATACGAAGTTCAATCTCAGCTGGAAGCTGCTAGTTTAGGGTTCTACGTGGCACTTAGGAACCCTCCTCAGGGTTAACCCTGGGTACCTATAATAGGAGTAGCAAGGAATCACAATGGGTTAAGGGTCTAAGGTCCAAGCCAAGTCCCAAGGAGGGTTTCGTTAGTTTCAAGACCTAGACGGAGACTGTGCTCTTCAAACGCGGACCTCTAAACCTGACAGTCTAAACCCTGAATCGTGACAGCCAAGGCACACTATGGTCAACCAAACCGAGCAGATGTGTTGTGTGCGGTTCAGTAAGATCCTGTGAAAGGCATAATCCCCCCTTAGAGATGGGTTGGGGTTTAAGGGTTTAGGGTTTATCGTTCAAGTTGAAGGCTTTTGCTAAAACGTTTTAGGGGTTTCACTGAGTGATCGAGCTGAATCAGACCCAGTCTAGGCTTTGCACTTTGGAGGTTTGGGCTTCTTCAGGTCGTGGGCTGTGATCGGAGGTGCCAGAGGGCTTCAGGCAAAGCGCTCTAAAAGATGGGCCAGCATATCTAAAACTTGGTTTTTAAGGCGCATCCTTGTCTTTTTGAAGAAGGAAAGTTGTATAACACAGTGTAAGGGCGGAAGGTGTGTAGGGACATGGCTGCCCCAATTCCCTAAATCCTAAACCCTCAGGTCTAAACCCTAATTCCTACCCGTACACCCGAATTCCCTAAACCCTCAACCCCTAAAACTTCAACCCCTAATTCCCTTAACCCTGAACCCTGATTCCCTAAACCCTAGGGCCGTAAACCTTAAACCCTAATTTCTTAGACCCTAAACCCCTATTCCCTAACCCTCACCTCAACCTCTAAACCTAAAGCTCTAAGTCCCTAAACCCCAATTCCCTAAACCCTCGTGCCCTAAACCCAAAAGCATGAGCCCTTATCGGGAAGGTTCCGGCATCTTTACAAGTTGGATGTTTTATGGAACACCTTGGGTGATGCCCACACCCTGTAATAGTCTATATGAGGGGTCATATCAAAGGCTATGTTTAAAGTTTTAGGGCTTTTGGGTTCAGAGTTTAGGATCTTGGGTTTAGGGTCTATATGAGGAGTCGTATTGAGGGCTATCTATAATCATAGTATGAGAGGGGCAGTACCCAAGGAATACCTGATGAACACTTGTTTTGCCCTAAGCTATTTTGTTGGACGTCTCCAACCCTAAAACTTAGGATTTAGGGCTACTAGGGAACAAGCGACTATATTCCAGGGTTTAGGGTTGGTAGGGAATATGGGAGCATGATCCCATATAATCCCCATGTACTATATACCTTTATTCCCTACTCACCACCTATAAGAAAAGCAAAATGCCTTGCGACGCGCCTAACCTGTTTCGAGGCTTGTTAATGGAAGGTACTAGGAGGGTCTTGGTAGAGTTTTGTGTCTTGGGTTGCGCGTCGAGGCTTCTTTCGGCTGTTTCTATCTCTCGAATCAATGAAACCCAGCAGACAAAGCTGTTGCTGGCTACTGGTACGGTTTATTAAGGCCATTGCCATTGCGGATGTTGGGGTTTTCTGGCAGCCTAACCCCTAAACCCTAAGCCGTGTGGCGGGGGTATGGGAGATATAGAAGCTCTGTGGCCTGAGGCTATGAGCTTCAGAACTTCACAGGGGCTTCTCAAAAAGGCGGGCCCTTGGGAGACCTTGGTGATTTATGGGGAGTATGAAGACAATCTCGAAGTTCCTTACCAAAAATCACAGAGGCACTCTTTTTTTCTTCTTTCGACTGCGCTTTCCGCTTCGGAGGGCAGCAGGGAATGTAAGCGTGGGTCCCTATTGTACTTCCCATATGAGCTATAGCCTAAACTCCTAGGATCCCCCCAAATTAGCCCTACTCCCTCATAAAAAACCTCCTTTAAGGAGTTTAGACTACAGCTCACAAAGATACTGCCGATGACCCATTCACCCCTTCCGTACTAAGCAGTAGTAAGCCATTGAACATATTGGCTAGAAATCGTCGTCCTCTGTGTCAGAAGCGCCATAGCCAGAATAACGGCCGCTCATGCTAAGCCCAATCCTGCATGCCCCTACCAACCATTACGGCAGTGGGCGTCTGCCTGCCTGCAAACACGTTCTCAAAGTCATCTGCGTCATCCCTGCTGCAAGCAATCTGCCAAGCTGTCTGGCCCTGCTGATCGGTCTTGCCCACATCGGCCCCACAGGACATTAAGGCATACGCAGCCCGCAGACCTCCTGAACACTCACATGCTGCTAGCAGAGGCGTTTTTCCAGAGTTGCTGGCCTTCTCCTTATCGGCGCCTGCAAGCAACAAACAAAAAACACCCCTACATGATCCCCGGCCGCCGCAAGCCACAGTGGCGTCCGCCCCAAGCTGTCTGCCCTGTCCACGTCTGCGCGAGCAAGCCTGGGTTGCTGTTAAGGAACTTAAGTTAAGTTACCATAATGGGTGTGTATACATATAAATATATGTATATAGCAATTACTATGGCCCCAGGATAATAACTTGAATTAAGTTCCTTAACAGCAACCCAGAAGCAGCAGGGCCGAGGCCACCTTGACATGGCCAAACTCAGCCGCAGCACACAATGGTGTGGCTCCCCAGCTGTCGGAAGCCTGGGGTGCTGTTAAGGAACTTAAATTAAGTTACTATATTGGGGGAAACCCTATTATTTACTATATATACCTATTATGGTAACTTAATTCAAGTTCCTTAACAGCAACCCAGAAGCATGCAAATCTGCGCCGGCAAGCAAAAGAGCCTTTGCCGTCTCGGCAAAGCCTGATGCAGAAGCTGCCCTAATTGAAGATCTGGCCCGGTTGTCAGCCGCATGTATATCTGCACGCGCAAGTAGCAGGGTAGAGACGGTGTTCGCAAAGCCCCAGTATGCTGCTGTCCAAAGAGGTGTTCTTTGCCATCCGTCTGCTTGCTCAAGGTCAGCCTCGGCAGAAATGAGATATTGAACGAGCCTCGTGTGTCCATTCCCTGCTGCAACAAGGAGGGGAGTCCTTGACCATGTGCGGACTTGCTTGGATTTCTATCAAGCACCTTGCCAATTCTTCAGCCCCAGACTTTGCAGCTCTCAGCAGCGGCGTGGTCCCAGGCAACAAGCAATTCCACTGGCTGGTGCTGCGGGGTGCCCAGTTCGGGTCTGCCCCGGCTCCAACCAGCAAGCGCACAATGGCATAAGTGGCATCATTTCTTGGTCCGCAACTCTCGAGAAATGGGTCCACTGCCAGCCACAGAGGTGTCACTGGACAAGGCGGATCGACATGGGCCAAATTTGCTTCTACATTCACGTCTGCAGTAGCATGCAGCAGGATCTGCACAACGCCCTGGCGCTGTGACCTTGATGCCGAGGCAAGCGCAGTGACGCAGTGCTCCCCTCATGTCTGTTTTATTCAGGTCTGCAGCTGCTGCAATAAGCATCCTGAGGAGTCCAATGCCCTCTTTCAGGCGAGCACCGTTGCTAGGTTACCAGAATCTGCTTCAGGATCCTGCAGCTCATTCAAGATTTGGTGGAGCTCTTGGTACTCATTCGTCTGCACTTGGAGACCGGACCGCACTCCATGGATCACGGTTCCATAGATACAAAGGTCTAGCCGCACGTGCGAGGTCGTCCGCACGGCCGTGTCGACGCGGCAGGAGCACCAGCTGCAGCTCCACGGGAAACGCAAAAGCCTCCAAACGCTCATCATCATGCAAAGTGCGGTTTTGGCAGGTCAGCTGCTGCTGAAACACCGAGTGGCCAAGCCTGCACGAAACGGGTACAGCAATTGGAATGCCATTTAGACATACTTGTCTTGTACGGTACTACTCGTCCTCACTTCTCAGTACTCCCTTGCAGGACGTTGATATCCCTGGGACCAGAAGGCACTGTGAACGTTTGACACTGTACAAGGTAAAGGTACCCCCGCAAAGTTGGAGGAGCTAACAAAGGACTATATACGGTAGGGGGCTAAAGAAGGCCTGGTAGGATTCACTAGGAGAGGAAGGTACTCTTGGGGGCGGAAGCTATTGCAACCCCTGCCTTCAATCTAAGACTGGGGTCCAGCTTAAAGGTAAATAAAGGTGAAAGCTAGCCCAGATCCCCCTTGCCAAAATTCAGCAAATCTCTAAGCGCGAAATCAAAACCTACACCCCCAAAACAAAAATGATCTACATAGAATACTTGGCGGTGACCTGCTGCATTCCCTACACAACTCATGTGAATATGAACATAAACAAAAACATAAACATATACACACATGTATATACTCCTAGGTTCTTAACGCCTCCTACTAACATGAGAACACCCCCAGCCCTAAACTCAGCATATCCTTTAAGTGCGCTTAACCCGAAACGAAGATAACAAACGCCAAAATTATTGAAGCATTAATTGATGAAAGCACTGCCGGGAGTAAAAACTGTACCCATTAAAGGGTTCTTAGCTTTTGGTCGTACCTTTTTGTTAACGGCCCAGGTTACGACTCTAGGTAAACCTTATAGACTCTAATTCAGCCTGTCTCGGATACAGTGCTTGAGGCCACGGACAGCACCGTCGTGTGAAACTAGAACCTGGCCGAACTCGACAGCGTTGAGATGCAATGCCTGGGGTTGGGAGCTCAGAGGGCTTAGAGCTGCAGGTTTGTTGGGTTTAGGGGTTTAGAGTTTAGGCGTTTATTGGGTTTAGGGGTTTGGGGGTTTAGAGTCTAGGCGTTTATTGGGTTTAGGCGTTTAGGGTTCAGTGGTTTAGAGTTTAGGCGTTTATTGGGTTGAGGTGTTTAGCGGTTTAGAATTTAGGCGTTTATTAGGTTTAGGATTGGGCTTCGGGGGTTCAGGGTTGCAGAGAGTGAGGGTTTATCGCTTCAAGGGTTTACAGTCTAGGGCTTAGGGTCCAGGGCTTAGGGTTTAGGGCTTTGTTGAAAGGGCCCAGAGTACATGTTCATGTAGCGCAGTCCCCGAAGCCTACATGCACGTATATGAACTGTAGTCTACACTCCTAGTATCCCCCTTAAGAACCCATATCATAGCCCCGTGTAGAACCCCCTATATAACCACCCTCAAAGGAGTTTCGACTGCAGCTCATATGAGTCTTGTATGCTGGACGCTCAGGGCTTTAGACTTTAGATGTCAAGGACCTGGGCCCCAGATGAAAGACCAATGTGAGCTATAGACTAAACTCCTAGATTCCCCCCTAATAACCCCTATATAACCCCCTCCTTAAGGAGTTTAGGCTATAGCTCATGCAGGGTTGAGTCTTCAGGGGTTAAATCCAGCAATTAGGACTACAAGTGCCCAGAATGGGACCTGTAGCAGAGATACATGACTCAGGGAACTCACGGCCCTACACTTTTGGGGTGTCTGAAATAGGCTTCATGTATAGAATATGTTGATCTAGGTTGGGGTTGGGGCCATTGAAGAGGTTGCATGTAGAAGTGTCAGATTTGGGTAGCATGTATCCAGCTTAAGTGCTGTGGGTGCAGGCAGGGGCGTGGTGGGTTTAGGGTCTATAGGGGTACAGGGTTTCTTGGGCGACCGTTGCAAGCACTCTCGCTCTCCTCTTCTCTCTCTCTCTCTC